>JAODAL010052842.1:0-25705 GCA_025379985.1 Phyllomedusa bahiana
GGGGGTGGAGGGGGGGTGGGGCGGGTTCTCTTTACGCCGTTCGATTAAGTTCTTGCGGGGGACAGGTGGGCTCTATCCACTTGCATGGCCTCTTCCACGGCTGGCGGGGAAAGGAGGCGGTGGAGGCCGTAAAAACACAGTGAAAGATAAATTGGACGGCGTGTACGGGTGGTTCTTGCTCTTGGCGGAGCTCCTCACGCCTTTCTGCGAATCGGAGTCAATCCGGTTAGCCAGGTGGATTAGCTCGCTTTAAAGAAGACGGAAGGCCCCGGGCGGCGAGCGCCTCCTTGATTGGGCTGGAGAGGCCTTTCTTGAACTTGGGCATAATGCTGCATCGTTCCAGGCTAGCTCCGATGCTAGTGTGCGGAATTGCCGGCATAGTCTCCCACGGAGGAGTTCCCTTGCTGCAGGTTTCAACAGGGCATTTCGGCAGACGACGCACGAGCAGGTTCCTCGAAAACACTCCCGGAACTCTAGTAGAAATGTCGCTAGATAGGCCGTGATTGGGTCACCTCGGTCCCACAGAGGATTTGCCAGGCCAGGGCTTTACCGGAGAGAAGACTGCCCACGAAGGCCACCTTGGATTTTTTGACGGAAAACTGACCTGCCATGAGTTCCACATGCAGGGAGCACTGGGTGATGAAGCCCCTGCAGCCCTTGGAACCCCCATCAAACTTAGTCGGCATGGAAAACCCGGCTTGGGAACCGACGGGAGCGACTGCCTGGGAGGAACCACCGCAGCCGATGCTGCTGCTGAGTGGCGATGAACTGCTGCACCAGAGAGGAGAGTTGTCGAGCTGTTGCGCTTGCTGCGCGATCTGTTTGGATGCTTGGCCACAACGGTTGGTGATATGGCGACACTTGGCAAAGACCCCTTGGCGGGAGCCATGGCCGGATCCTACTGTAACGGACGGGTAGTGGATCCCCCTGGACCACCGCAGGCGATGGTGGAAGCTCACGCCAGGGAACGGAATCAAGTAGGTCCCGGTATTCACCAGAGCCCGCCGCAAGGCGGGATGGACTTGCTGCGGGGGGAGTCTACCAGGTCGTTTCCACTGGCGGGGCTTGCCTGCGGTGGCGGCCAAGGGTAGACGTAGTAAGATTCGTCAGGCAAGCCGAAATCGGGGACAGGCAGAAGGTCAGGACAGGCGGCTCTGGATCGTAAACGTGGACAGGCAGAAGGTCAGGGCAGACGGCAAGATTCGTGGTCGATAAACGTAGGCAAGGGGTACGGTACACAGATAGACAAGACTAGGCTAGGAACGCTTTCTCCAGGGGTAAAAACACACTAAGGATCCGGCGAGGGCCGGCAGGAAGGGGCCAGACCTAAATAGGAGCAGTGCCCGGCAATAGCCAATTACCGGCGCACTGCCCCTTTAAATTTCAAACAGCCTGGCCGCGCGCGCCCTAGGGGCGGAGCCACGCGCCGGGAGACTGGGACTGACTGTGCAGGAGCGCGGCTGGGTAAGTTGACGCCGGCGGGGACTGGGACAAGAGCGGACCCCGAACCCGACGTGCGGGACGGGGCTCCGCTGGAAGCCGCAGCACGGACGCGCCTGCGACCCGAAACAGAAGTCGCAGGGGCGTCCGTGACACTGACAGTGACGTATAACCCACTAGAAGGATGCATCAGGCATGTTCAGATCCAACATACTCAGCCCCTATTTACCATGACATTTGCCATTAAAGAGATTGTCTACTTCAAACCTATTTTAAGCATAATATAGCCCATTTAAAAGCTTTATACTCCCAAACTTCTGGTCCAGCGCTGCTCTGTCCTCACGCTCCACTGGTCTTGTGTTTACTTCTTCTGAATGGTGACGTCACCGTTACAGCCGCTGATGTCCCACTGCCTGACGTCACCGTTTGGAAGTGAGCTGTTCAAACAGTGACATCAGGCAGTGGAACTACCCTTTACTGTCTATAAAAGAGTGATGTTAGCTGCCTAAGGCCGTGTTCACACGGCTTATTCACGACGGATTTGTGAGCCGTTTTGAGCTCACTAATCCTCCGTGAATAAGGGGCGGGGCGGGGGCGGGGCCGGAGCGCGGCAGGGGGCGCCGCTCCCCGGCCCATAGACAATGCATTATCTACGGCGCGTACGCGCCGTAGATAATGTGCATGTCACTTTCTCCTCCGCGGCGGAATTCGCCGAGCGGGGTCGGATGCGACGGACTCCACTGTTCTCTATGAGGCCAGTGGATTACCGTAATGACTCCGACGGTCAATGGCGCTGTACCATGCATTCGCAAATCTGGCGCGCAGTACGGCGCACAATCAGCAGCGGCAAAATAAGCCGTTGAGTGTGAAAGAAGGCATAACTCTAGCCTTTCAATAAAAGTGTTCGATTTACCCTGTCTTCCCTGAAAATAAGACAGCGGTATCATTATATTAATTTTTGCTCCTAAAGATCGCTCTTAGTTCTTATTTTCAGGGGGATGTCTTATCTTTCCACATATATTAATGAATAGTGTATTGCTACTTACTAGTGTGTCGTGTGTGTGTGTCATATATTTTATATCATATTATAATATCTTTTATGTCAGTCATTTATATTTAAGTATAATATATATGTTATATCTTAAAGTTTAGAGGTCACAAAACCATAGGATTTTGTTAATGTAAGAACATTTTTATTAGGCGTTGCAGTGGATTATCTCAAATGGATGAGCAAATATGGTGACATGCCGGGTGCTTTGTAGAACTAGAAGTTCCTGCAATACCCATAGCCATCCTTGAGATGTGTGTGTGTACATTATCATTGCTTGTTCTCCCCTCTCTTCCCTCTTTACTTACATGTACTTTCTGTATCATGTCATGGGATGTTCAGGTCCGTGTGATTGACTTCACAGTCACATGGAACATGAGTCACACTTCAAGGTGCTACAACAATATGTCCAGGAGGGTTTTCGGGGTGAGCGGCGGCTTTGCCCCCTCTCCCCCATTCTCTATGCTCCCACCTTAGGGAGGGACTTGCGTATGGGGAGCATGCCAGCGCATTGATTTCCGCTACCTTCTGTCCTTATTTTTCGGGGGGGCTGCGCCTTAGATTAGGGAATTAACAAAATCTCTGCCTTATGTGCTTACTTTCGGGGGGAGCTATCGTCTTATTTTAGGGGAACCACAGGTCCATAACCAGAATGTCTGGAGGTGTGAACATAGCCACATTAAATAGATTTACGTGCTCTGCTCATCACCACACCCAGTACGCTGTGCATTTGATTACCTGTTCATGAGCCTGATGGGGAAGGAGGATGTTGTGCACTATCTTGACACAAAGTACATTATAACACTAATTAGAGACGATTTTTGGGACAAATCTAGCTCTTTACAATGCTTATCTTTAAGATAAGGAATATCCATTTTCTGGTTTCCTGCAGAAAAGAAACATTGGCCTAAGGTAAGAGGACTGTTTTGAGGAACCACAATCAAGCGGTTGTTGGCTCTTAGGTTAACATTCAGCAAGCTAAATCAATTTGTGTTAAAGGGAATGTGTCATCAAAAAATGAATTATTATTTAAATAATTTTTTATGTTAAACACTTTTTTCATGAATTTTTGGTTATTTTTTCTTTTATTTCTCATTATCACTTTCTATATTTTTGTACTCAATTTACTTAACCGAGGTTGTCATACTCAAAGTTTTATAGGATGCACTGAATGAAATAATGTGCTTTGCTCTGTCACTTCCTCGGTCAACTGTCTGTAATTAGCATATGAGTCTAAGTGTATTCATGACTTTTCTTTCTCGTTATATTTTGTTCTTAAGCCTAGATTTGCTTAATTACCTTGTATCAGGACAGGAGAAGTCTTATGAGCTAATGTAAACAGTAGAGTTTAATTATGTCGATGTACTTTATCGTCTGAAGATCAAGATAACACAAAGACTCCTCACTGCCCCTGCAGCTAATTTTGAGTGTGACAATCATTACATGCTGTAAGTATAGAACAACACATGCAGGGGAGAAGGAGTTTACAACAGTGCAGTCACTTGGTATAATCTTGAAAAGCACTCAGAAAGGTGATTAAGATGTAATTTAGTAGCTCATTAACAATAAAAAATGATACGTTTGGTTAGATGAACATTTCTAGACAAAAGACTAATTACTCTGTTTACTTTGGATCATATCTCCTGATAGCAGTTTTCAGCTGAAGCTTCTGAATGCTTATATTAAAAAACTATCATTATGCTGACTGAAAAACACTGTGTGGATATGCTAACGAGTAATGCACAGAGTTGTATGCTAATTACAGACAGTCTGAAGTGGGTAAGGGTCTGGTAGTGACAGGAAGTGCATCTATGGATACTCTGAGGAGAGACAAATTCGCTTTAATGAAACAGTAGCATTTCCAGATTGAAGTGAGGGACAAATGTATACGTTAGTATCTACAGTTGAGATTAATTAAAAGTGTCTTGTGCACAGAAGGGTAGGTGATATATGTGGTAACAATGTTTTTATGTAATCATCATCTGTAATAATCTTTCTTCTGATTGGTATATTTTCCCCATAGAATAATATGGACTTATCGTCGCGTCGCAATCCATTAGGTGCTCTGCCTTGCCCAATGAGAAGTCGGAAATACAATTTAAATGCACTGTTTTTTTTACTTGGCGCATTTATTCTAATCATCAAGACTCCTGTAGTTAGCGCCGGTTTCGGCGTGGAAACGCGTCGTAGTGATCATATGCACCTATGTTTTTATTAGGTTTTTAAGTCTTTTTCATGAGTATTATATCTTACGTATAAATAAAATCTTTATTTATAATACTTCACGCCTCTCTTGAGGATGTTCGAATAGATGGAGCGGCGGGAACAGTTTTTGTTTTCTCCTATATGCATGTTCACGCCCGCTGCTGCAAGTTTTTTGCCGCTCTAGCGGATAAGAGTTCTTACGGATGCCGTCTGACAGACCTAGTCCTGAGTCTGTAAATGCCTTATGAGAGTTGTGCTTTGACTAGTTCACACACACGATAGGTGGAGCTTGGCACCTTATTACTGTACATAAACGCCTCACCATATTTGGGATAGACTCGTCATATTCCCATAGAATAAACCGATGTTCCTGATAATGTATCTGTACTGAATCCGTAATCTATAGTACGTATGTGGCTATACTGAGGAAGATGTACATAGACTGGTTGAATACGCACCTCGATGTGGATGTCCATCTTTCTTATGTTTACCACATACCTTTAGATATATTGAAGAGTACGTCTGGAACAGTGATAGCAAGAAATTAATAACTATGGAATTGCATTAATAACTTATGGAGTATATATCGAGTTAACGGACCACAAGGGCTTTACGCCATAGTTTACGCCCTACAATTTTTTTTGCTTGTTGGATGAATTTTTGTAACAAATTTGAAAGCTTATTAACAAAAATATGCCTTTGAGGATGATCTTATTGAATATTGTGTACTTACATGAAAGAACTTACCCCATTGTGTGCTGGGAGTGTTGAAATCTTGGAGAAACAATTAAAATCACTTATGACATCTAATGAATATGAAAATTATGGATATATTGGATCTAAATGAAAGATTCAGAGCTGAAACTGAAAAGATTGAAGAGGGGAATAAGTGGCAACAGGGGACTTGGAGGATTTACCAGAAATGGAAAAGTTTACAGTTGGCAAGGACAGCACAACCTCAATAGGCACCACCTAATGAGAAGATTACACAGGTCCTTCTCCTTGGACGTTATAAATTTGGTTATACAACTTGGACAACGGATTCCAAAGATGAATCCATTGACGATCAGGAATTTTTTTAGATTTGCAAATCAGATAGGAGGAGGACAATTAGGAGGGTGGCACGTAAACATGGAAAGAGCAGAGAAGAGGAAGTCCCCTGTAAGGGAAGCAGAACAATACAGAGAGACCGATTGGATGAGTCCTCGTGACACAGTGCCAACATTCAGCAAATAGCCAATGAGGTGATCGCTTGTAGTCATTTTTCTTCATGTGGACACTACTCCTGATTTAGAAATTAGGGTCACTCATTAAGGGCTTGTCATTTAGTCCATCCTCCATTTGATTCGGTTCCCAGTTTGAGATCGATTCTGACTAGAACTTTTTACGGTCGTTTACGTTAAAGGTTTTCTTTCACATAGACCAAGCAAGATGGGTGCTAGTAAAGGTGAACACAGTCCGTAGTAATAGATCCAATATTAAAGATCTCGTGTTTGAGCTAAGGAGTGATTTTTGCCTTCCTATGGTAAACACTTATGTCTGAGACGTATATTCAGTTAACAAACGGAAAGAACATGAAGAGTAATCATGAATCAGCGGTTCTACAACTAGGGTCGACCAAATTTGACTGTTAGGAGAGAGATACACTCTTAATGGTGATCGGAAAAACCTTTGATTGTTATTATAAATCCGGCCGATAGGGGGGAGCAGTCGTGGTTATGGATAGGGTGTATTTAGTGTATCTTTGAGTTCAATCGTATATTAATGGATCAGGATAGTATATATTACAATCTTAAGTACGTGACCCCATAAGTTTAGATTATGAAGAATTCCATTGGGATAATAGATAGAGCCATGTTGTGAAAACATAGTTTGAATGTCACAAATGGGAAAATTTTCTCAAATTTACATCCCAGTGACTCCTATCTTCATTTTTCTCCCCACAAAATACTAGTAAATACCTTGAATTGACCACCGAGGGAGAACCTTTGTTTCGGGCATCGGGGATCGTTTATTCAGCTAATGTCTGCAATTTTCCTTGATAGAATTTTGAGATCCTATGCCTCGAATGGCTACCTCCTAATATAAAGGACACATCGGATTTTCCTTTCGATAAAAGTCTGCAGGATATTGAATTACCGAGAAGATTTTTTGTTGGTGTCACTTTGATGTTGTATCACTCCTCTACTCCATTGATGCATACAGAAACCCGGTATATTGGCATTATCTAGGCGCTCTGGCTGACGCAGGATGTGATTCGATACTACTCGCGTTTTCTATAGACTTTCTCTCTTGGAGGACTGTACATCACGGGAATTATTTTCTCGTTGGTGGATCTGGTTCTTTTCTTGCAGGAAAACGGTGAGGCAACCAGCTCATGGGTCAATGTGTGGCCTCTACATAATGCTCTAACATCTATATGGCAGCGTGGAAGTAGGAATGGCATATATCTTCTGGTTTTCAGAATACATCCTTCGTTGGGTGGCCGTTACATAGAGGACATTTTTTAATTTGGAAGCCTGTGGAGGAATTGGAGTCTTTCATATGTACCTAATCACAATTGTAGACCAGGCCTACAACTGTTACTAAGGTAGTGTCCGATGGGACGGTCTTTACAATTCTTGGATACTAGGTCTATGTGAAGAAACTGAGATTGGATAAAACTGATCTTTTCACTAAAGAGACGGGAATAGGAAGCAAATGTATTACTCTACAACAGCTACTCACCCTCTAAGCATATGTTAAAAAATTTCTTCTCCCTTGGGAGCATGTTGGAGGGTTTAAACGGATAGTCTATGAGGATCTATGATAGAGAAGAGAGTGGAGATAGGAGATGTGTGCCTAAATTTATGCAAAGGGGTATCCATAAAAAACTGTTGGGAAAACATAGAACAAGATTGAAAGAGTGATAAGAAGTGATATGTTAAGGCACTCCATGATTAAAAACAAAATAACAGGAATACCTTATGTGTCTCTTACTTATAGCTAACTGGGGGGTTAAGATAGCAAACAGAGAATTTGAGGAAAGGAATTGGCATCTACTACAGAGAGGCTCCTAATGTTCCAGAATTTTCGGTGGTTCCCTTGATGCCTTTACAGAAGAAGTAGGAACTTGCGGGATGACGTTATAGTACAGACTTACCAATGAACTATCCGAAATGAGTACAGACAGTTTTAGCCCTCCAAAGATGGGTTGCTTTCCCTTGCTTAAAACTGTAGACAATTATGTAACTACCTTGATTAATGGTGATTACTATGTTATCCTCTACAGTCGGGTAAACTACATAGAATCAAGAGGTTAGGTTTACATGCCGCTGTACATACTCACACAAATTATATATGATAACATGCCCTTGCAGTAAGATTTTTACTTTGGTGAAACTACGATGGAAAGTATGGGAAAGTATCAACAACACTATGGTAGTACTATACGCTGTTAGCTTGCTGACTTTTACTCAGTTGCTCGCCACTTTATCGAAAGTAATCATTCATTTCTCAGTTTGAGATTTTAGGACATGATTTGATTAATGTACTCTCACTTTATCGGAGCCGAAGGTCGGGGATCGGGAGAGAAGTTGCTCTTGAGGGAAAGATTACAATGGATTTTTAAGGTTGAATGCTCTAAACCCTTCTGGGTACTTAGACTTTGGAATTTTAATTACTAACAGGTTATAATTTTGTACCTATCTATTGGATGTTATGATCCATGGTGTTCTTTGTTTAAATAATAATGTTTGTTAATTATATTGAGAAGCCTAACATATATCACATCACGTTTTTTTGATTTATGTTTTTAAATCTTTAGGAGGAAGACAAGAATTAAGCGGGACCAATAGGTATGGGGTATCGTCTATAGATGGTTTAATCAAAACGCCTTTTTTTGTATAACTTGTGTATGGGAATTAATAATCAGTCGATGAACCTGTCTTTTGGCGCTTATGACAGACTATAGTGGCCAATAGACTGATTGATTTGGAACCTTTAGGGACCATGACATGCACTTGGATGTTGCGACTTTTCCACCGGTTCACGCAATATGTGTGTTACCGATGGAGATGAGTGCTGCCTGCTATATAGGGAACGTCTGTCACAACAATTTGTGATGTGCAGTTGCACTTTTTTCAGCAGTGTTGTTATATATGTTGCACCTTTGTCATTAGTGAGCACGTTTTTTGTGTTCCTCGTTTGGATCTTCTGATATGCAATCAGTATTGCTGTCTTGTCTACTCTAATACGGCATAAACAATTATCCTGGTTTCGCCAGGTATTGGCAACGGAACAGGCTCTGACTGAGTTGTGTGAGGTTTGATCACTAACGGACATGCTAGCTCGTGTTGTTGGAAATGCGCAGCTTTAGCTGTTGATGAGACGCCGGAATGTTCGGCGTGGTGCCTGGAGGTGTGTGCAGGCGCAAGTAGCAGTTGTATGAAAGCCAAGGAGCGCAGTAGTTTACGTATAGCCGCTCTGAGTCCGTTATTGAGTCTTATGTTCAAGTTTTATATTATATCACTTCACATCGACAATATATTTTTGTATGGGATCACGTATATTGATGGGATGGGCTTATAATGTGTATAATTCCATGTGATTGGTGGTCTAAAGTTGATGAGTGAGATCTTTGATGCACATATTTATTTAGGCAACTTGACACTTGTGGTTTATGATTGAAAAAAGGTCTCAGATCTGTCGCGTTTGGGCCGAAAAAGAGCTTCATGTTCTCAGGTATTCGAATAAAGGAGTTGTTTTATGCTGACATCTAGCCTATTTTTTTCTGGGACCTTGTTATTGGGGTTTGGCAACCCGCTTTGGATGCTAGTCTGCTTGCATTACTCCTCATCTATATTTCCATGGGACTTCAGTTGTCTGACCCAAGTTCAGCCACATCTTATCTACTTACTCTCACTATAAGGAGCCGTACCCTTCTGATTTTTTTCTGCTTGCTTCGATGTTGCCCAGATTTAAGACACTCTGTGCCAGATACAGCAAAGAAACCCTAAAACACAACCAAGGCTCCAATATGCTCCATAGTAGGTATAATGTTCTTCTCTCTGTATGTTTCATTTTTGCATCTATGAACATAGAGCTGATGTGACTTGCCAAAAACCTCCAGTTTTGTTGCATCTGCCAAAATGGCATTCTCCTACAAATTTTGTGGTTTGCCAATATTCATTTTGGCAAATTCTAGCCTCAATTTTTTTTATGATTTGCTTTCACCACAGTGGTGTTCTACTTCAGATGTCTTCTATTTATCCTCTTGGGTAAGGCAGCGGATGGATGGTGCAAATCTGAGTGACGCGTAAATTGGAACTTTGTGGATTTTTTTATTACTTTCTGCAAAGTCAAAAGTTTTACATACACTATGATTACTATGCTTTTAAACAATTTGGGACAGCCCATATGATGATGTCATGTCTTGGAAAACTTTGGTTTAAGGGAACATCTGAGTTAATTACAAAATACAGCTGGGATGTATTTTAATGCGCCACAGCTGTGGATGTATTTAATTCACCACCATGAAACACACTCGCTTATGTGTGTAACATCATGGGAAAAGTCTATGAAGGAAATCAGCCATATGTCAGAAGAGAATTGGACTTGACAACAGTCTGAATCATTCCTTATGTGCAAAATTTCAGATACTCAACGGTGACTCATTCATCTGTACAAACAATTAGAAGTACAAACAAGATAGGATATGTCTCCAACCATCATACCACTCAGGAAGGAGTTGGGTTATCCGTGTCTCTGAGCATGAACGTGCTTGTGATCTGACATGCTGCATATGTCAAGGGTATAAGCGACAATGGATCTCCTGTTCCACACTCCGGTACTCCAAATCAGTTGTTTAGTCGCACGGGCAAAGGCCATGAAAGAAAAGAGTCTGACGCGTTGTTCTGGTCCAAATCTTTATCCTTGCATCTCAATTAATTTTACTCTAGCGCGGCCAATCATATCAGTTTATGGGATGCAGTGGCGCGGGGGGCTGCGCAGTGGGGACAGTCTCATAGGGAGGGGTTGAGCAACAACAGTTCTCTATTGGTTCAAGTAGTTGCCAGGCTGATGAAGTTTCTGGTTGTATCAGTCTGTGCTTCTTGCGGACATGTAGTAGACACTCAGTCGACTTGTTGGAGGTATTATACATGGCAAATCAGCCTACGGCCATATTTGAATTGCTCAATTCTGCACAATCATGTCCTCCACAAATGGTATTCTTGTATGGTTCTTATTAAGGAGGAAAGCTTGTATTTCTTTTATAGAGAGATCAAACTTTAGTTATTGAAGACACACATGTACACATATGAGGCATTAAGCCCTCACATTCCCTCTAAAATGCCAAGCTTTCCTATACTCAAACTCATAATTTACATAGATTTTGCCTGTTGGAAGTCATGCCTAACAGTAGTGGGGGATGGGTTGGGGTTTTTTTGAGGTTCCGCAGAGAGCCATTTCTATCAAGCAACTCCCTGTCCCTTCCTCATCACTAAATCCTACATTTCGACGTCGAGGTCTCACGTTTCTAACCTAAATTAATTGATTCTTCTGTGTTTGGCCATTTTCCTTTACTTGATACTGGGGGAATTTCTCTATCTTTTTCGTGGCATCAGCCACCCTGGTTCCTGTTCTATGCGCATTCTATGGAACATACCACCGGTTCCTCCAGAGTCTATTTTGGCTGTCGATTTTATAAAGGGGGACAACAACAGCAGAAACAAAACAGCAAAACCGAACCTAGAATAACAGTAGAATTGTACCAATTTGCCTGTTTGTATCCATTGCTTCCCACTCCAGTCCATACGTCATCTCGCAATTAGCCCAGGAAGTATCCACTCCTGAAATTCTCCTTAAGTTCTTCTCGATAAGAATTCCTGATTTAGCACAGGGTCAACAGGTAATCTTCCCATTCACCCTGGTGTTGTCTGGGGTTGTTATGCTACAGCATTCCTCTCATACCATAGAGCACAATCTACACCTTTATCGGCACTAAAACACATGTTTATTGTCCGAATTCGGTTACTGCTAGAGTCATTCTGGTAATTGGGGACCTAGCCTCCTCGTTGACACCTTGGACACTAGCCAAAATTTTCTGCTGTATTGAGACTAATCTCTGTTGTTTTAATTAAATATAATTAATTCCAATCTACATTTTTTTTGATTTTGGACCTGTGGAATAGCAGAGGAGCAAACCCTGCTGCTATCTGTTGGTCTTGTGCTTCTCTATAACTGGTTGGGGGACCCACAGGGAACCATATGGCTTCAATTATGTAGACATTGGATAGTCCCTTAGTGCAAAGTTTGGATTGTTCTACATTTTCCACTTTCGGGAAGGGTCGATATGGGGAGCCTGGATCCCGTGGGAGGCTCTAAAAGTCATGGACCAACTTCAACAGCGTACATTTGACACTTTCTCACTGGTGGGTGTAATCTGCTTTTTAATATAGCATATCGACACCCAACATGGAAGACATCTAGCATGATACCTGTGTGATTGAAGAGCTCACCTGAGGTTAGTTTCTCCTGACTAAATCCTCTGAGAAGATTCACATGAGAGGTCTTTGGACATGATATTCATTGGGGAAAAGCAATGTGTAATTGCCGGGTATACCATCACCTCTCTGGAGGGCGTACATCTTGGGTTTGAAACTTAATATAGGGGTTTAAAATCTTCACAATCCTATCTTATTTTGTTACTGTAGTAGTTTGAAAACACAGTCATGCTTTTAGTTTATCCACTATGTGTATGGGTGGGTCTCCATTTGTGGGTTGGGTCTCACAGCACAAGCCAGACAGCCAAACAGTAAGATTGTGGGCCCTAATAGTGCTATTTGGACCATTCTAACCACAGTATTCTTTATGGGGGAATGTCTGTGTTCTCGATGGAGGAAAAGACATCTTCCCCGATCGATTATATTAGGGATAGGGACTCATCTGCCTACTCGCTTGTTCGGATGATCTGCCTTCCGCTTGTGGGGGCACGTGAGGGGTCGCTGTGGGTTTGGATTTCCTTTACATCTTTAAGTTTCTCTAAGCCTAATGGAGAGAGAGTGTTGGGAAGGAGATCGTCATAGGCTCCCAGGACATACTTTACCCAAAGCGTCTCCACTTGACACGGGTTCTCGATATTCAAAAAGAGCCGAGAGGGTAACACTTTCTTAGGAAAACAACCCAGAGATTGCTCCCCAGCATTTGTATTGGGCACCCTGGACAGTTGTAATACCGGACTAACAGGGACCTCCCATTTATTGGCATTTCGGTTACGCTTCCTTCGCTTTGGGCTTATATCCCCATCCTCACCCCGTATTCGCCTTCCCACATCGACCAGTAGTAGCAACTTTTTCCATTCCCCAGGATGGGCTCCACACACGCAAATAGAGCATGTCCTCAGATTGGTGCTTTCCCTGTTATAAACTGTAGACCAGTCCGTACAAATCCGGATCCCGAGTGCAAAAATATTCACAGTAATCCATAAATTGAGAAAGTGACTCTGAAACGTTTGGCTTTATGGTCCAACCCAAAAAATATGGTGCTCCCTCTTACGCCCTCCAGAATTCCCACACAAACATGCAAGGGATATACAAGAGGCTCTTCATATAGTGGCTGGGGTCACTTTTTGCAGTGAGAGGCTGTGGATCCAAATGTTGGCGTTCCTTCTAGTTAGACCGCAGTCGGTGAGTTGATCAAAAACCACTTGTGAATGGCCGCTTTCAGAATCTGGGTTCCTATGAGCAAGTTCTTACTGATGTGCCTTTTCACACCCACCCCCCCTACACTCGATCTCTAGTTTGAAGCTAGTGTACACAATTTCCCCTGTATATTCTCGGAAGAGAAGAGAAACTGAAGCATGCATAATTAGTCAAAACTCTTTGGAAATTCAAATCACAAATTGAACAGTTGTTATCAGTACTCTCTCTCACACTCAATCTGCATGCTCACCTAATTTCAAAAAATGCGTGGGGTTTACCACAGAATTTCTCAAAGGGGTGTTTCAAGGGACTATTTTCACTGTGGAGTGTGTATGATAATGGTTGAGAACCAATTGGAGAAGTTACTGTCCAAAGGTAATGGGGATGGTATCACTGGTCATTTTACATAGAGTTTGTTTCTATCAAGCGTACATTTCATTCCTCTACCTTCGCAGAGCTTTTGGGATGGCTAGAACCTTCTAACTATGGCGTTTGGGCAGGCCCAAGTAGCTACCCTCTAACATGGTGCTCCATATTCTCTCGGTAAAACAGAAACAGAGAATGTCGGACCCTGGTCATGCACTCGAGATCACAGAGTGATATCCAAATCGCGACATAGCTTTATTCTAGTATTCAACTTCTTTGCACCGTTATCTTTGGAGGTTAATGTTGTTCACTGGGTACTTGATTCTGGCATCATGAAAATACATCTCGCCGCACTGCCACTATGACATATCGTATTTTCCCACTCTATGGCATGGTCTGGATGTGGTTCCACTTGGTGACCTTTGGATGGTGATATTTCTGGCTCTTAGCCTAAGTGCTGCATGGGAAACTTGAGCTGTACGGGGTGAATGGGTTTGCACAGGTGGCTGAACCAGAGACTGAACAGGCATTGAATTGCTATGGCCCTGCACATCTTGGAGCTGATACCTGGAGGCATAGTACAGTCTTCTAGCAATAGGCCACCTAGATTCGGGGGTCGTTCCTCTGTGAGTGGCCCCATTGGGTCCCATGCATGCATAAATAGCCACCGTTGGTTCTTCAGCCTAGGGAGGCAAAAACTGTCACATTGTATTTATTCAGGTCTTCCCTGATCACAGTAGGCTCTCTTTCACCTTTGCCATTGTGTGTTTATACTTGGTCAGGGGCTACCCCAGGTTGTTGTTTCATCCAACCAGAACCGGTACTCAGTAGGTGCCATTCCTGGTTTCCAGTCTTCAGGCTGGTGTGGTCAGTTCACTGATCCTTGATATACCACTCTTCTTCTGAGCTTGGTGATTTGCCCATAATGGAATAGCTTCCCGGATACCAAGCACTGGATGTCACGGCGACCTTAGAGACGCTGTCTTGGTGCTTTTTGGTCTAGCGTATGGTTCCACCCTGGCTTCCATGCGTTTTCAGACATTTTACAGTGTAGCCTTGTCTTTCTCGGACTGCTATCACATTGGTGGGAAGTTCCAGGATGTCTTGTTGGGTCTCTTCGATTATGACACTTGCTGCTTACACAGGGTTTCGGCTGCTGTGAATGAAATCCGCTCTATTCTTCCTGATTAGTTCAAATCGGTGCTTTTGTGCAATATGCCGCTAGGCATATCTGGTAGTTCAGTTCATATGCTTCGCTGTCTTGCCACTTAGCACATTTTGCAAGGCCTCTTCCAACGAGCTTGTAGTTCTGCAACTTGACGATGAGAAGTGCTTCCGGGGGCAGTGCTTCTGCCATGAGGAGTTTTCATCTTCTGTGCGTTATTGCAAATTCCTGTATGAAAGCCCGTCTTCCAGTAAGCAATATTCTTGAAACATCTGTCAAAGGTTGAGATCAGCTTGGGAGGAATTTCTTCAGTCACCACTGTAGCTGGTGATGTGAATTTCTATCTGCTCAGTAGTTCATGGCAATCATTGGAGTCTAGTGATCTTTACTTCTTTTGTTTCATCTTCATTCCTCACCCCCTGCTCTCGCGCCCGTGGAAGAAGAGTGGCGGGGTACAGAACTAGCTGCACCGCTTGAAAGTACACATTGGGAGAGGAGCCTGTAAAGGTGAACTGTAAGCGCTTAGTATGGCGCTGATGAGTGTCATATGCTTCGGACAAGGTATGCAGTTGGAACAGCTGACAAGGTCACAGGGGGGGCTATATGATAAAATTACCAAGATCTTGTCCAGGACGATGTCCTGCGGCGTCTTATCTGTAAAATCTGTGCGGAGTTGTACAAGCCTCTTCAAAGCAGTTTGGGCGCGCCACCCTGTAGACCGAGCAAACGGGATTCAGACGTAATGAATGTATCCCAAGGGTCGTTGTTTCCCAGCATGGTTTGACGTGAGGACCTTCAGAGGGGTGTCCACTGACCCTCTGAAGACAATAATAGATTGAAAGGCTGCTTGTAGTTGGAAGGCCATGGGCTGGAGCTTTCTGCAGACAACTGCCTTGTAGATCCTCACGCAAACATGCTCTGTTGATGATTAAGATTGCTGTGCGTTGGGGGTAGACGGATAGAACTTCGAAACTTGGGCCTTCCGGTTTTAAAGTGATAGAATAGTGTGTGTGTTGTGTGTGTTGGCATATTTCTTGATGCTTTCAGTGATATTATCTGTCTTTACAGTAGGTGATGCAACCTAAGAAATGACTGGAGTTGGTAGCTGAAATTCTAATGGGTACTGAGCGTTGGTTAGGCCTCTACAGGGGACACTGGAGTCTTATGTCAGATGTCTAGTTTCTGCGACGTTTGGGCATACATGTCCTAGGATGCACTAAACCTTCGCTTGACACCACACTGTAGTTTATCTTGAGAACCTCTGCAGTTGAGTTTGTGGAGATGTTGAGTTTGGGATTGGATTCTAGCTTCCTTGGACCTCAGGCGGTCTTCTTCCCAGGTGTATGTCATCACACGCATACTGAGAAGCGTCTCACATCCGGGTGGGATTCTATTCCATGGATTGTAGGAACCCTCATCAGCTTGAGTGAATTGATTAGGGAATGTTCTGGGCTCTTGGGGTGTTCTGGTCCCAGGTGATCTGGTGAGGCCTTCGGATGGCTGAGGCAAACAGGTATTGGCTGTCTTCATGAAGAGGGACACTGAAGAAACGCATTAGTAAGATTCCACCTGTGAAGCAGGAAGCAGCAGGAGGCATCTTGGGACAACAAGATGTCTCGGGTTGGGGTACCACTGGAGGTTATTAATATGGTGGCTTGTATTTAGACTGAAGCGCAGAAATCTTGCACCTAGCCATGTACTTTGGGGCTTTCACCATTCTTTCCTACTTCTTCTTGTGACTGGAAATGAGGGGCGTGTTACAATGGTGATGTTACAGGTATTAGGATACACACAAGCGTTTAGTTAAGGGTTTCTGGTTCTGAATCTCTTCAGGCCTTCTTCCTGTCCAGACTTCAAAAGGCGTCTTATTGTGTTAAACGGGGATACAGCATGTCTCGCTGTTCCTTGAGATCAAAACTGACACAGAAAGTACTGGCAGTAGCACCAACATCGTAAGACCACTTGAGGACTAATTTAGTCCCTGTGAGTAGCTGTTTGTAGAATGGTAGGTGGAATCTCTGGTCCAGGGTTCATTGGGACAATCATACTGCAGGTAGAAGGCCTTAAGGAGCAGACACGCGGTAAACTATCCACATCTTCAGACTGCCGGGTCATTAAAAGCGGTCTAATTCAATAATGCCTTTCTAGAGTATACTGTATTTGTGCTCTCATGCTAGCTGTTAGAAGGTCCGCTCCAAGTAGATTTCACAGGGCTGGTGGCCGATTACAAGCTACTAAGGATCATTAAACGTCAGGCTCAGGGACCATGTGCGATTTAACTTGGCATGGTGAGAGGCGACCTTATGAATGCGTACACCTCTACCCCAATACCAGCTTAGTATGTCAGTGGGGTGTTCTGGACACCAAGGGGGCTTGCGGCAATTGGACTAGAAATCAAAGATTGTGGGCCGCACCGCTACTGTAGTCCACCATTTAAAATCTTTAGGCTGTCACAGCGTCAGGAATGTGGATACAATACCGCACACGCCTGGTTTTTTCACCTACAGACGGGAACGTGGTTGAACTGGCTGGCTTAACCTTCATAGGGGGGACCTCCTTTGTGTCCGGTTTGGTATCGACCATTCTCGAATCGTCAACATTTCGATTATCCGGAGGAATTTTGTGCGATGCGAGGACCGCTGAAATCACCGTTTAAACAAATATATGGAATGACCCCGGTCTGATTGCTGCGCCAGGCAACACTGGAGGTTCTACCGGGACCCCTTGGGGGCTTACGTGGGGAGACCTTATGGATCTGTGAAGGGGCCTCTTTGATAGAGCTGGTGTTTAACAGGGGGCTGGGATACACATCACATCCATAACCGGCTTCACACTCTTTTTGTCATTCTTTTTATCTTTACTGTCATCCATTGCAACATACTTTTTGGAAACCCCTTTGTACTACAGATAGAGCGCCCTTCACTCCATCCCCTTGTATCTATGAGGCGTAAAAACAAATCTATTGTCCTGGTGCGCGCACAAGACTTTACTAAAGTTCTTCTTCTAGGCCTATCAATCATAGCTTCGTAACCAACCACCAAAGGAGCTCATTGTAGATTTTGGTCTATGGGAAAATCCTAGATCCTCGTATATGCTGAAACAAGCTCCGTGCAGCAAAAATGTGTATCTGCCTGCTCTCTACGGCCGGCTCCACTGCCTTCTTCGTTGGACTTCCTGCTCAGAGCGCGGAAGCACTTTGATCAACTCAGGACTGTCGGGGACCTCACTATATGTTGTTCGGCAAATACTTGGGACCAGACTGAAGGAGTATATGTCTCTTATTCCCGTGGTTATCAGAATATTTGCCTGGATGTTCGGATAACGGTACTCATCAGATGTTTGACGATCACTTTTGTTATCTTTTCTTTCCAGTTTGCTCCATATGATCTGCGGGTCTGTAGTCAGGTATTCCTGTAAGAAAAAATTGCTTGGGACACTTCATGGATCAGGTAACTCGGATTTTACGCAGAGAGTCTCATCACACTGTACTCGGGGTGAAGGGCAAGACATATTGCGATCTGCCCTTCGAGGCATCAAATGGTACAGGTGGCGGGCTGCTTGAAACTTTGGTGAGTCTTCGCAGGACTGGCCTGGCTCGTCCAGGGTGTAGAGAGGATGAGGCAAGGGGCATGTGGTTGTCCTCGTTGGGTCAGTTCATCCCAATGCCCGCTACATTGTTGGCCCATACTCCTCATGCTCTCAACCACTCTGTGGTGCCTGGGTTGTCCGGAACTATCCAACTATGATCACTTTCTATATCAACTTTAATGGGCTTCTTTCAGTGATTTATTTGGTCCATCTAATAGTCATTAAATGCAGTCTGTACACATTCCTAGAATGGGGTTCCTATGGATACCGGCTGAAACCAAAGGTAGTGAGGTGGAAAACGGCTTAAGGACATTTCATCTAGGGGTGGTGATCACCTGCTGCACGGCGCTAAGGGCATTCAAGAAGGATGTTCAAAAGCGATCTTTACTTTATTATAGGTTCCTGCTGTCCATATACAGGGTCTTGATGTGTTATAAAGGACTATCAACATCGGCTGATCCCACCAGCTTAGGTAAACTCCAAACCGCGGAGCCCAGTTCTGATAGGTTCCCTTGGGTTTCTTAGGTATTCGGGCACATCTCCACCTCTCTGGAACGGGCCTGCCCGCCTTCCTAATGAGCTTCGCTGCACAATCCTCCTGCGTTTGGTTAACGCAATGGGAGTTTGCTGGACTTCACTATTGCTCCTACTATGGTAGGGTCGAGGAATGTACTCCTTGACCCTACTGTGAAACAGAACTTGTTCACTTCGGACGGGTTTGAAAATCTTCTGGCACACTCGGGGTTCCCAATTGTT
Organism: Phyllomedusa bahiana; assembly: GCA_025379985.1. Classification (NCBI taxonomy): domain Eukaryota; kingdom Metazoa; phylum Chordata; class Amphibia; order Anura; family Hylidae; genus Phyllomedusa; species Phyllomedusa bahiana. Next base: position 19,250 of record JAODAL010052842.1, read on the forward strand.
ACCCCATTGTCGTATCTGTGTCTTTCTTGTTGGGGGCTACTGGTATAACTTAGGTCTCGCCCTCCGACAGAGCTACGGGGTTGAGGAGATACCTTTGTTTTGGGGAGACGACATTTCCTATGTCCCGCGTGCACACCTGTGCTCGAAGAGATAGGCGCGCCATGGTAGGCTGCCCTGAAACTACCTGTGTGGAATGATCCATGTCACCACGTCCAACAGTTTGGGGTGAGATCTCGGGGCGGACCTTTCGGTCCGTCCAAAGGCTGAAGTTGGCCTAGTAGCAGGCATCTCAATCCTCTTCGGATACCTCACACTATTTTTGAAGGTACGCAAACACTGCTGGGCCCCGGGGGTGGGGAGACAGGTTTTGTGCTCCTGGGCAACTGGCTATTGCAAAGGCTGACTGTGAGGTCGTGCCATGATCAACCCTCTCTAGCGGTCTGAGTGCGGGCAGTGGGACCTGATAGTATGCTCCCTGGGAGGTGACTAAAAGGATATAGGGGTCGGGACAATGGGTGCGTTCAGGCGCATCGCCCTCTGGGGGCGTTTTAGACGGCAAGCGCACCACAGATTCTACAAGTTTTCCACCCAGTCCGGATTTTGTTTTCCAATACATCAACAGGTCCACCCCTCCCGCCACCATTCACCGGGCGCCTCATTATGTGGGCGGTGGCGCTCAGGCACGGCCGTGCACTTCATCCTTCAGAATACAAAACTCTATCATCAGGGACATTTTCATGTAACATCCGTATCAACTTCTTCAGCGCTCTCTAGAACCTACATTACCCTCAACTGAGTCAATCATAACTTTCTTTTCTGCATGTCACCTTTGGCAACTTCTCAAATGAGCACTAGTGACACTGTATAACAATCCTCCTATGCTCAACAAATTTGCTCGATATCTCTCTACTATGATTCTCATGCCTCTTTGACGGATGGAGCCATCCTATCTTAGAACATCCACAATTGTGTAAAATTCTTTCCTGCATGATTTACATATTTCTTTCACTTCTTTACGATGCAACTATTTCCTCGGCAAGTTCGAGATTTCTGCTAGGTAACTTATGTTCTCGTGTTAAACATGTTAAAACATGATGTATCCTTCCTCTTTCCTCTGTTCCCTGTGTGATTACGACACAAAGTGTCGGCAACACTTGTGCCCAGGGCCACGACTCTCAGCTCGAACACTCTATCAACAATAATAAAAGGTCCATAGACCTACCAAAAACTAATAGTCCCAGTTCACGCATGTCACAGTAAATTTCTCCTAAATGTGAGGGCTGTACCTCCCGGTTATTCAACAACCTCCCAGAAAGTTCCCATATTGAGCTTTAGCTTTTAATTTCCAGAAACCCGCGCTGACTGCTAATCAGACTGTAGAGCTTGTATCTTGTTTAGTAAACACAGAGGAAGAATAAGTGTGTCAATATCTTTCAAGAGCTGCCCAAGGGCTATATTTAGCAATTGCTACACGAAACCATTACCGGGGAGAAAACAGGACAGTGACTTCAAAATGACTCGAGCCGTTTGAACCAGCCGTAACGTCTCACAAGGGTTTCGGGACGCAGTGGATCATGTAACGGATCCCTTTTACCTATTGACAGTCACTTTTTCTCAGACCACCCAACATGATCTGACGCGGGATAACACAACTACTAACATACAACTTCAAAATGGCCACCGCAGTTCGATTTAAATAAATGTATATGTATCATCTCATCTTACGTGACTAGTGAGAGCCTTGCAGTCCTCCAATTTGATGCTGCCGGGTTTTCACTAGCAGCTCCAGTTGTAGGCTGCAGGCGCTGTATGGGTTCTGCTTAGTCACGTCCCATCAGTGGCGAGGTGCCAAGAATTGTCAAGGTCATGTTAAAGCGACAATGGATCACTCATGTTCCCACTTCCACGAGCTACTCCACAAAGACGAGTGTTTAAGTGCACGGCGGCCAAATGAAAGAAAGAGTCAGAGCGTTGCTTCTGCGGAGACCATTCTTCATCCATTGCACTCACTTACTTTTATTCAGCGCGACACACTCAGTTATCTGAGGACTGCAGTGGCGGGGGCACCATGCGGTGGGACCAGTCCATAGGGAGGAGGTTGAGCACTAAGTTTTCTATTGTTCAAAGTAGTTGCAGGCAGAGAAGTTTCTGGTTTGTATCAGTCAGTGATTTGGTGAGACATGTTGTCGAAATGCTCAGTCGCTTTTTGGCAGGCATTATAATACGTTTGAATAGCACCGGTCCAATCTTGAATGCCGCAATTTGCACATTGCGTTCCTCAAATATGGATAGATGGATCATCAGCTGATACTGTGTACTATATAAGAGAGGAAAGCTTGGTATTTTCTTATAAATCAAACTTTAGCTTATTGAGAAAACAACACCAATGTAAATAATAAGAATTTAACCCCTCACACATATCACATTCGAAGTTCAGAAAGCTCATAAAAGACTGTGTTTAGATGCATGGGGAAGCTGCTAAGATTGTGCCCCTTATCCACAGGGAAAAAGAGTACTGTATCAACAAGGGCTGAAAGACCCCCCCCCCCCAGGAAGAAACATAACCCCCCAAAAAACAACCCAAAAAAAAGCCGAAAGAATTTTGGCCAAAAGCCCAACAGGAGCAAAGACCCTTTCCCCAATTTTTTAGGAACCCCGTCCTGGCGGCGCCCAAAAAAAACTGTTTGGCCAAAAAATGACCAAAAAAATTTCCCTTTTGAGAAAAAAGGGAGAAGTTTGGAAAACTAAGAACACCCTCCCAACTGTGAAAAATTTGGGGGGGCAGCATATGTTGTAGGGTTGTTTTGCCATCAGGGGGAACTAGTTCCCTTCGCAAACTAATGGCCAAAAGGAATGAAGATTTTTGTGACAACAACCCGAAGCAACAAATTTAAGCATTTGCCGGGTGAAAAAGCTTGAGCTGTAATGGGTCTTCCAAATGGCCATTGACCCGAAGCATACTGTCAAACTGGTTACAGAGTGGCTTAAGGATAACCAAGTCAATGTTTTTGAATGGCCATCACAAAGCCCTGATCTCAATCCTATTGAAAATGTATGGGCAAATCTGAAAAGGCAGGTGCAAGCAAGGCGACCTACAAACATGGCTCAGTTCAGGGCCGGACTGGGAATAAAAATCAGCCCTGGCACTAAGCCCCCACCAGCCCACATACAATATCCGCCTAAAAAATTCCCCTTGTTCTCGCACATCGCCACTTTCTAAAATATACTACACTATAAAGCTGCTTTCACACGGAATGTTTTTGGTGCGTTTTTGTTCAGAAAGGCAGTGTAGTTAATGCTGTACATTTCTGCACAAAAAAACGCATCAAAAAATGCACCAAAAACCGCTTCGTGTGAAAGCCCCCTAAACACAAGCAAGAAAGAAAAAGTGGTGCAGAGAAACCCCTCATCACAGAGTCAGTTGTGCACTTGCTTTACAGACAGTGACAAGCCCACACTGACACTACATAAGCACCAACATAACCTACAACCCACCAATCACATCCCCAGTAGTCAGGTCACCATCACATGAAATACAGCACATGATTCAAAAGAAGTAAAATGACCCCTGACAGCAGCGACTCACAGGAGACGTCATCTCTGATGGGAGTTGGTCTCTTCTTCTTTTCTTCTCCATTTGGCCCAAACCTCCATGATGTATTTCATGATGAGTTACTCCTTTCCATTTTTTCTCTGTCCGGTACAGCATGCAGTGTCTTCTTCTCCCGGTCACTACTCGTCCCTGTAGAATTTACCAAAAATACATCTTAGACTCCTCTCTTTTCCAGCACTTTCCTATCAATTCCCAACTATGTACAAACTCCCCATTCATAGAGCCCCAAATAGTAATAGTGCCCCCTTTGGTGCACTACACAGTAATTGTACCCCAAACAGCGTATGTTAGATCATAAAAATTAGAAATTAAAAAAATCATATAAGTGGCATGTAAATAGGTAGACCCCCCCTTTAGGTAGGTGTTCAAGCCCCCCTTTTAGGCAGATAAGTATATAAACCTCCTAAAGCAGGTAGGACTGCCCCCAGTAATGAGCCAGGTAGCTAGGGCTGCCCCCAGTAACTAGCCAGGTAGCTAGGGCTGCCCTCAGTAACTAGCCAGGTAGCTAGGGCTGCCCTCAGTAATTAGTTTTGTAGCTAGGGCTGCCCACAGTAATTATCCAGACAGGGCCAGTAATTAGGCAGGCAGGCACGGCCAGTTATAGGCAGGCAAGGCCAGTATTTAGGCAGGCAGGGCCACTTATAGGCAGGCAGGGCCAGTTTTATAGGGAGGTAGGGCCACTTATAGGCAGGTAGGGCCACTTATAGGCAGGCAGGGCCACTTATAGGCAGGCAGGGCCACTTATAGGCAGGCAGGCCACTTATAGGCAGGTAGGGCCACTTATAGGCAGACAGGGCCAGTTTTATAGGCAGGCAGGGCCATTTATAGGCAGGCAGGGCCAGTTTTATAAGGAGGTAGGGCCACTTATAGGCAGGTAGGGCCACTTATAGGCAGGCAGGGCCACTTATAGGCAGGCAGTGCCAGTTTTATAGGAAGGCAGGGCCAATTTTATAGGGAGACAGGACCAGTTTTATAGGGAGGCAGGGCCACTTATAGGCAGGCAGGGCCAGTTTTATAGGCAGGCAGAGCCACTTATAGGCAGGCAGGGCCAGTTTTAAAGGGAGGCAGGGCCACTTATAGGCAGGAAGGGTCAGTTTTATAAGGAGACAGGGCCACTTATAGGCAGGGCCACTTATAGGCAGGCAAGGCCACTTATAGGCAGGCAGGGCCAGTTTTATAGGGAGACAGGGCCACTTATAGGCAGGCAGGGCAAGTTTTATAGGGAGATAGGGCCAGTATATAGGCAGGCAGGGCCAGTTATAAGCAGGGCCATCTCTTCCATTGGGCACACTAGGCAGTTGCCCGGGGGCCCCACAAGTATAAGGACCCCAAGTGGTGTATGCATGTCCCAGGAATACAAGAAACATACCTACGATCCCTTGGTTGGCTCTGCTTACTTAATTGTTTGTGTGTTTTCAGGATGTGCAAACAGTTGAAAGCCATGGTGGAGAAGGAAGCCAAAGACTCCCTGCCCTGTCAAATAGTTTTGTAGGCTGCAGACTGCCGGTGTCCAGATATAAGTGGCATGATAATATGGGTGTGCTTGGGGGAGGAAGGGGCTCAAGGCATGGCCTAGTGTGATGTCATGTATTTGGGCAGGGCCAACTGCAGTGCTATGCCCAGGGGCCCATAGTTATGTTAAGACGGCTCTGCTTATAAGCAGGCAGGGCCAGTTTTATAGGGAGGCAGGGCCACTTATAGGCAGGCATGGCCAGTTTTTTAGGCAGGCAGGGCCATTAATTAGTTAAAAATAAAAACACATAGCAATAATACTCACCTGTTTTCTTCTTCTTCTGCTCCGAGCCACGCTCTCACCCGAGTGCTAGCCGTGGGAGCAGGCGCGTGATGACATCATCACATCGCGCGCCTGCTGCACGGCTTCCTAGAGGCTGAACGGCCGGGATCAGAAGATCCCTTCTGTTCAGCCTCGACCACTGCTTGACCCGGCCATGCAGCTGTGTGACAAGGGGGGCCCGCACTCGAACCTCTTCCTGAGCTGTACCTAGTAAAACGTGTGCCAAATAGACAGAAGACAATTGTACGACAAACAAAGAACAGACACTGTCATGTCCCATGACTTCATGGTTCATAATCAGTATTTTAATTTCTATAACTGCTTTGCATTGTCTTAAGTTTGTCCCCTCATCTTCCTGTATGTGTGCTCTGAGGTATTTAGCTCCTCCCCTTTTCCCTAGCATTCTCTATCTTTCTGTCTCAGTCAAGCACTGTATTCCTCATCCTCTGCACCAACTCTGTAAAGTTATCATCTTTTCACCTACTACTTTGGTGTAAACTACAAGATTCAGCCTGGAATAAACTCCTGTTGCTTCTTCATACACGCCGGAGCAGTTGAGTTGACACTGTCTGACAAGATTCTGAATTAGTTCTTACAGTTCAATCCAGACTTTCATTACCACATGGGCCTGATGAATTTCTACACTTGCTGTCAGATATGGAGTCAGAATAGTGAAAAGATGGTTTAGAAACACAGATAAGCTCACACTACGCGAGATTCCCTCGCTCAGTTTTGACGTGACAGGGCAGGACAGCCAGCATGTCTGCAGTTGCATAGGCTTTTCCCCAAATACAGCTTCGACTCTTCTAGCAAGATCATCCTATTCCTCCATCTTATATTCTGTCTGTGTTACATCATGGCTGCAGGCAGCACCACTCACAGTGACCAGCTGCAGCTGCAAGATGATAGGAATCCTAAATCCACAACCTAGTGAGAGAGCAAAACGTCTAACTCACACCTACATGGAAAGTCAGAAGAAATCTTGAAAGCATAAAAAGTGAAATACTTTAGAACTACTGATCAATGGGAAAAACCTTGCACCCCCCAA
>JAODAL010052843.1:0-25704 GCA_025379985.1 Phyllomedusa bahiana
ACGTTATTTTTTGATATAATAAACGGTATTTTTTGCACCTTTTTCAATTCACCTGGGGTGAATATAGAATTGCTGTTTTAAGATTTACTAGATGTTTCGTCAATGAACAGTGCGGGGTTGCGCAAAAGTAAAAAAACACGTAACTTTTATGTTTCGACGATACACGTATTTTGGCAACAAACAACCTGTGGACAAAAATTTGCGGGTTTTGAATTTTTAATCAAGGGGGATATATCAACATCACAGGTGTAAGGGGTAAAATTTGAACCTATCTGAAATGTAAACTGAAAAAAAAGGGGGAGTTTTGCAGCTAACAAAGAGACCTGCAGTTACAAGAAATTATTTTTATCCAAAAATAAGTTCAGCTGCCCAATTCCAGGAAATTTTCAATAGAAAAACTTTTAATAATAAAGATATCCCTACAATGTCTACACTAAGTCTTGGTGAACTTTATCCATGTTTTTTTAAGATAGAGCTTGTCGTGTTCGCCCGGGGGGCCCCCCCCCCCCGCCCCCCACCCCGTAAATTTTACAGGGTAAAATTTTTTGCTTTAAAAATTTCTCTACTAACACATAAAATGTTCAAATCTTAATCTAACAAAATTTGGGAGGATCACAGCTAATAAAAAGGGTTTCTCTGTGAGAAATAGACAATTTCGCTGAGCTTTTGGCCCACAGGCAGAGCGCAGGTCCTATCCCTAGAGACCTGAGAACACTGAGGCTAAAAACGGGAAACCGTTCGTATGAAAACGGGCCCGTGTTTTTTCCAGCCAATCGCAACCATACACCCCCCAGCATGACTCGCACACACATCTACCCTGCTCTTTCTGAAATCTCATTTGCTGGCCCCCAAAAATACGGGAAGCCCGAAAAAAGGGCGCGATTTTAAATAGATATGCCGTTTTTAAACCCTTTAATTTCGCATGATCGGAAATTTCGACACCATAAAAACCTTGCGTTTCCCAACTTGTCGATAAAAATCGCTCAACACTTCTCCTGACCTTTACTGCATTACTGAATACTGAGCTGTCACCAATCCCTTTATTTCGGACCTCATGGAACACATGATCTACTCTCACCTGATCCACTATCTCTCCATCTCTCTTTTTCCAAATTCCCTTACAATCTGTTTCCCACCTATAGAAATTTTTTTCTCACAAAGACCCAAATACTCCTGATGATCGGGAAACGTAACTACTCTTGTATTGATTCACCTGGATCTCTCTGCAGTATTAAGCTCAGTAGATCACAAACTTCCACTCATGTCTGAGATGTTACATTTGATGCTTCAGCAATACTTGACAGTGTCCACCTGGAACTTGACATCACTTAGACTGATTTTGTCATGGTGGCAATAAAGTGACAGCCAGGGGACATGGAGAATGAAGCCTTCAAGAGGACAGTGGTGAAAAATGCATGTCTACAACCAAGGGTAGGGTCCTTTTAGGAGTTGCTAGGTTTTTCAGAGCCCCGCAATGATGAAGAAGAATCTCTGGGAAGATTTTGGGCTCTTACTCCAAAGAACACCATCCAAAATGGAAACCTTACCCTCAAATACACTTTGGTGGAAGGTATGAACAGCTGAGTACTGAAGGAAGACAATTAAATGGGTTTGTGTCACCACGCTGTTTTGTGGTCAGGAGACGGGGAAAAGACACCAACTAAGGTTTTGGGGCCCTAATCGAAAAGGGTCCCTGCTTGTTAAAAAATAGAAGTTAAGGGGGGGCCAAATTTAATTTTGCTGCGGGGCCCTGAAACGGTTAATGATGGAATATGTATTTCACAATGTGAAGAAGACGTGCTACAGTTTATTAGCCCGTGACATTGGCAACTGGGGCATCAAAATCGTCACGTTTGATAAAAGTCAAATGATCCACATTTCAGGGGAAAGATGGATACGTTTGTCAGTTATCACCCCGCCAGCGGTATTGTATGTGTGTTCCAAGATAACGCTGGCTGCCGGGCAGGATAAAACTTCGATGGCTACCGACAAGCTAGTCATTTTTTCCCCATTTTTGGACACCCCAAAATTGAATGGATCCAATTTGTCCAAAAATACGGTCGACCCAGGGGGGCATGAACTTAAAGCATCCGGGGTGTCCGAAGAAAACCCCCTTGCAGGCATTGGGGAGAGTGTTAAAAACCCAGTTAAAAAATTTACCCAGTATGCTTCGCCACACTACCTCTGCGCTACTGCGCACTGTGGCTACTTTCCATTCCTGCTGTCACTTTCGCGATTTTCCACTGTGACATCTCATCTACCCAACTCACCCCGGACATTCAAAGAATTTTAAGCCCTTTACCGTGGTTTTCATCCTGTGTCCGTAGTCAGATGGACTTTGAGGACACAGATCAGCCAAAACCTGGGTATCTTTCTCAACGGCTGGCCAGGGCAGGGACAACTTTTCTGGCAAAGAAATGCCTGCTTGGCATCTGGTATTGGGGGCATGCCAGGGCCATAACTTGGCGGAACCCATCTGTGTCCAGTAAGAGGAAAGGCAACATTTCCAAGGCCAACAACTTGGCAATGCCGACATTCAAGCTTTTGGCTTTGGGATGGTTGTGGTGAAAGCGTTTCTTCTGCTCCCACACCTGGTACACAGAAGGCTTGCTACAAGACTGGACACTGTACAGTGTTCAGGTCAGACTGGTGGAAGGAGAAGGGGTAAACTGTGTTGCTGGTAGTGTGATGGTGCTTGCCAATGCTGCTTCGGCACATCGGCAGAAGAGGACCGCTTGGGCTTGGAAGTGGCGGAGGAGGAGGAGGCAAAGGATGTCACAATGATTGGAAGCCAAGGACCTGTTTGGCCTTTTTTCTCCAAGTGATTCTTCCACAGCAATTCATGCTTTACATGCATGTGCCTGTTCATGCTGGTGGTGGTTAAATTCTTTAGATTCTTGCCTCTACTGACGCATTGAAAGCAAAGCCGACATATGATGTCGGTCGGCGAATCTGGGGCTTGATCGAAAAAGGCCCAGGCATCACAGGTCCTGGAACTCTTCGACGGTGAAAACCTAGTACCGGTATTTCCGCTACCACCACTGACCATGGCTGATAGACTAATGTCAGCAGACTTGTGTGACTGCTCTCTTCCTCACAACACCATCATCCTCCTCCTCCACTGATGAGGTGGTCGCAAGCTGCTGGTGAAAAGACATCGTTGGATCCACAATGTCATCATCATCATCATCACAGGTGACCTCTTCCTAACAGTGTACATCCTCAAGCTGCAGGCTAGAAGCCACAGACACTGTGAGGCATTGCTGATGGCTCAGGATTTCTGCAGACGGACCAGCTTCCTTCTCTTCTGAGAGCATCAGCAATTGGGCATCAAAGCAGAAAAATCATCCTCTTGATCTTTTGATATACTTCTGACCCCAACCGCATTATATCATCAGAAAGAGAGCTCTTCAGAACATGGATTTTCTGGAGCAGTCTGTATATTAGGTGACATTTGGCCTTCAGGTTGGGCTGATTATGATGATGACGGCATTTGTACCCTCTACTGAGAGGAAGAGGAGCTAAAACTGCTGGATAAAGGCTGTGTTAACAACTGAATAACAGATTGGTGCCGCACTTCAGTTCTGAGATGCACAGGGAACTGACCAAGCGATGACAGGCCTGACAGTTCTGCGACTGACGATATGCTGCCTTGCATATTATTGAGAGCACTGGAAGGAGCGCCTTGTCTTGTACCTCCAGCTCCAAGTCCAACACCCTTCCTTGCTCAATTATCCCCTCCAGTTCGCTCCATGTTCAAAAAGATAAATATTAAAAATGGAAAGATTTGTTCACAGTCTCTTATTGAGGAATTCTACTCCAAAGATAGCAAATCACAAGTGTTGTTAAATCCCTATACTATGCAACTGGCTAATAGGATTAGAAACCCTGACAGCAAGACAGCAAATCAACAGGGTTCTCATATCCCTACACTATGCAACAGGCAACTAGAATTAGAAACAGATATTTATCTATGAAACCTGTGTGAAATGGGGTCTTATGAAAGAATGGTGTCTTGTACACCAGCTGTCCCCCCAAAAACTGCAGCAAGGGAATTTTGAGCATGGAATGACATTTTCTGCAAGAAACCAGTATATCACAGCAATTTATTTTGAGAAATTTCCTAACAATGTCTTGTACACCGACTGCTTCCCCCCCCCCCCCCCCCCCTAAACTGCAGAAATAAACTTTTGGGCAATCAATATAAAGATGAGAAAGATATAGTTGGCAGCAATATAAAAATCCCTGACTACTACTGTCTAAGATTTCCTAATTCTGCTATACCCCAACCCTAACTAATCTATTTAGCAGCTTTTCCTTTGTGAAATCTCTGAGAAATTGTGTCTACCTGCTTTGAAAAAAGCACTCTACAGTTCACAGACTGTATTCGAAATGGCGGCTATCGGGAAATACAGTCTAATAAATGGAACAGAGTCATGTGATTTTAGCAGCCAATGAGATCTCTGCATCCTCACTGGTGACGTTTTTGACAACCTCCCCCCCCCTGTGCTCTGCACTGATTGGCTGGCAGCCTAAACTGAAGGAAGCAGCAGTAAATGGCGCCGAATGCCTGTGTCGCACCTGAATTTTACCAAACTTGCGGCAAAAAATTGAGTAGGGGTCGGTTCCGGAAAAAAACATAAAATTTGTGCCGAACTAACTTTTTTCCAAACGGTTCGGCTCAACACTATCCAACATCTTTGGATGTGAAACAAGCCTATATCATTAGGCTTCTTCTACTTTTGCTTCTCAGTGTAAAATATATTTATTGGATACATCTTTAGAACCCAAAAAACTTCAATAAATTGTAAATATTCAAAATGCTGCAGTAAGTTGGAAAAACAGTTTTCAACAAAAAATGTTCTGAATAACATTTGTGGAGTCTATGAATTTGTTCTGAGGAATAGTGTTGCCTTCATCAGATCCTTCATAGATGAGCTCACATCTGATCTCCAGGCTAGAGAACGGCCTCTCTACACTAACTTGGGGGCAAAGCAATTACCACAGGGGCAACATCTCTAACAATCTCAGGGTATAAAGGAACTCATAGGTGATGCCTGCTCTTATCACTTTCCCTTTTCTTTTCCATCCAGCCCAGATGGCCATGTTGACTTCTCCCAGCCACAACTCATCCCTGCAGAATTAACCACACAAACATGTTAAACTTCTCATTTTTCCAGCACTTTCCTACCAATTCCCACATCTGTATAATATCCCTATCTATAACACCCAAAATGGTTTTCCACACAGTAATTGTACCCCAAAGAGTGAAAGTGTCCTCATCCCATCAAAGGCCCCCAATTTTTGCCACTAGTTGATAGGTACACACCCCATATAGTAGCTAGACATCCAAATTAGGCAGGTAGGCAAGTAGACACTCTGGGCAACATGTAAGAATGGGGTTGTGCCAGTTTTCTGGCGTCAAAAAGCTGTAGTAGACCTGTTCTGTAGATGCAAGAATAGTCAGTTAATCATTTGCATGTTAAGTGCCGGCAGGACACTTTTTTAATGCGCCAAAGATTTTGAATGTTCTTGGGGTGTCTCGCCACATTTATAGAATTAGACACATTTATGATTCTTCGACACCAAAAATAGGTGCAGAACAGCTAGAACAGCCAGACCGGATTAAAAATGGTCTGCATGAACCAGACTTGTTGTATAGGCACTGCACTGTGCCTGTATGTATGAACTGCAGAAGAACAGGTTTATACATTCTGACACATTCTACGCTACCTTAAAGCTATTTGAACTGGCCTGTTAGCGTCAACGTGCATACAGTGGGTACTGAAAATATTCAGACCACTCTGTTTCATTGCAGCCATTTGGTAAGATCAAAAAAGTTCATTTTTCGCTCTTTAATGTAAACTCTGCCCTCCCCCCCCCACCCCCTATCTTGGAAGGAAAAACAGAAATGTAGATATGTTTGCAAATTTATTAAACAAGTAAAACTGAGATGCTGAATTGGGTTTAGGTCAGGGCTCTGGCTGGGCCAGTCAAGAATGGTCACAGAGTTGTTCTGAAGCCACTGCTCTGTTATTTTCGCTGTGTGCTTAGGATCATTGTCTTGTTGGAAGAAGAACCTTCTGCCCAGTTTGAGGTCCAGGGTATCTCTGTAGTTGGCTGCATTCATCTTTCCTTAATTTGCATCCAGTCGTCCTGTCCATGCAGCTGGAAAACACCGCTATAGCATGATGCTGCCACCGCCATATGTCACTATTGGGATTGCATTGGACAGGTGATGAGCAGTGCCTGGTTTTCTCCACACATGCTGTTTAGTATTAACACCAAAAAGTTAAATCTTCATCTCTTCAGAACAGAGAATCTTATTTCTCATAATCTGGGATCCTTCAACTGTTTTTGCAAACTGTATGCGGCTTTCATATGTCTTGCACTGAGGAGAGGCTTCTGTCGGCACACTCTGCCATAAAGCCCCAACTGGTGGAGGCTGCAGTGATAGTTAACTTTGTGGAACTTTCTCTCATCTGCCTACTGCATCTCTGGAGCTCAGCCATAGTGATCTTAGGGTTCTTCTTTACCTTTCTCATCAAGGCTCTTCTCCCACGGTTGCTTAGTTTGGCTGGACGGCCAGGTCGAGGAAGAGTTGTGGTCGTCCCAAACGTCTTCCATTTAAGGATTATGGAGGACACTGTGCTCTTAGGAACCTTGAGTGCTGCAGAAATTCTTTTGTAGCCTTGGCCAGATCTGTGCCTTGCCACAATTCTGTCTCTGAGCTCCTTGGGCAGTTCCTTAGACCTCATGATTATCATGTGCTCTGACATGCACTGTGAGCTGTGAGGTCTTATATAGACAGGTGTGTGCCTTTTCTAATCAAGTCCAATCAGTTTAATTAAACACAGCTGGACTCCAATAAAGGCGTAGAACCATCTCAAGGAGGATCAGAAGGAAATGGACAGCATGTAAGGTAAATATGAGTGTCACAGCAAAGAATCTGAATACTTATGTGATATTTCATTTTTTCTTGTTTAAAAAATGTTCAACACTTAATCACAAAACCACAACCAGATACAAATCATAGTTCTAAATATGATATACATAAGTATTGGTTGGCTGTATTAAGAAAAAGGACAAGACTGTTCCCAAATGCGTTTGATATACAGAGATAGCAAATCAGTCATTGGTCATATAACGCGGACAAATGTCCAGGCAATAAAGTCTAGAGGAGAAAAGAAAGATATTACCCGATATTCTATGTGACCTCTATTATGGGTAGTAAATCATGCCTAGGCTCCTCTGATTGCAGGAACCAACAAAATCCCAGTGGACTCCTTAGATAACGAAGACAAAGCAGCACTGCTTCTACTAACCTTAAATACCATGAACGCCCAATGTATCTGTGTTTCCAGGAGCATGCGCAGTAACCAACATCCGGACGCCAAGGAGATATCACGCGGGCTCCGAGAAGACATGTCTGCACAGTCCAGACCACACGCACATGCGCAGAACAAACAGGTTCGCGCGAGATCACGTGTGCAGAATCCCTGTTTCCACAGCAATCTACAGCAATGCGTTCAAAGATCATGTGTTGCCACAATAATATGAAATATAGACAAACACATGAAAAAACCTTAATAACCACAGTCTCACACAGTCTCAGGTCAATAATAAACTGAATAAAGTAATAATATAACCACCAGAAAATAGAATAGATAAAAAACAATACGACCACCATTGCATAAACAGCCAAGACGGTCCACCATGATAATACTTAGTAAAACATACACTCACCGGCCACTTTATTAGTACACCATGCTAGTAATGGTTTGGACCCCCTTTTGCCTTCAGAACTGCCTCAATTCTTCGTGGCATAGATTCAACAAGGTGTTGCAACGATGCTCAATTGATACCAAGGGGCCCAAAGAGTGCCAAGAAAATATTCCCCACACCATGACACCACCACCACCAGCCTGAACCGTTGATACAAGGCAGGATGGATCCATGCTTTCATGTTGTTGACGCCAAATTCTGACCCTACCATCCGAATGTCGCAGCAGAAATCGAGACTCATCAGACCAGGCAACGTTTTTCCAATCTTCTACTGTCCAATTTCGATGAGCTTGGGAAAATTGGAGCCTCCGTTTCCTGTTCTTAGCTGAAAGGAGTGGCACCCGGTGTGGTCTTCTGCTGCTGTAGCCCATCTGCCTCAAAGTTCGCCGTACTGTGCGTTCAGAGATGCTCTCTCTGCCTACCTTGGTTGTAACAGGTGGCTATTTGAGTCACTGTTGCCTTTCTATCAGCTCGAACCAGTCTGCCCATTCTCCTTTGACCTCTGGCATCAACAAGGCATTTCCGCCCACAGGACTGCCGCTCACTGGATGTTTTTTCTTTTTCGGGACCATTCTCTGTAAACCCTAGAGATGGTTGTGCGTGAAAAATCCCAGGAGATCACAGTTTCTGAAATACTCAGACCAGCCCTTCTGGCACCAACAACCATGCCACGTTCAAAGGCACTCAAATCACCTTTCTTCCCCATACTGATGCTCGGTTTGAACTGCAGGAGATTGTCTTGACCATGTCTACATGCCTAAATGCACTGAGTTGCCGCCATGTGATTGGCTGATTAGAAATTAAGTGTTAACGAGCAGTTGGACAAGTGTACCTAATAAAGTGGCCGGTGAGTGTATATAGACATTCACCACTGTAAAAGGGGAACAAAAAAAAAAAAAAACCTCATGATATTAGATAAATGGTGCAAAAGATATCAGTTCATTCAGTCCATATGGTCTTACGGTTCGTAATTGATATATCCAGAAGGTCTCCCTCTGTAGGATCTTTCTCTCAAAATCTCCCAGGCGACTATTAGGCTATGTTCACATGGCTTAAAATTGGACGTGTTTCAACCCGTAATTACACGCCGAAGTGCGCAAATTACGGCTGGCATACGTCCTAGTCATTACGGTAATCCACAGTTCTCATAGAGAACTATGGATTACGTCTCCTCTCCCTGCTCAGCGAATACACCGAGGGGGGAGATAAGTGACATGTGAATTACCAGCGGCGTATACGCACCGCTAGTAATGAATGTCTATGGGCCGGCGAGGTGCCGGCCCCCGCGCTCCTCCCCCGCTCCCGCCCCCGGCCACACGGCGTAATTGGGGGGCGTGATTATGCCCTGAAAATAAGCCGTGTGAACCTAGCCTTAGGTGCAACTACCTCTAATACCGAAAAAGATAGCATTGTAGTGTCGCCTCCATGAGTCTCAACAAAGTGTTGTGCCACCGATGTATCATGTCTATTTTCAATATCCCCTACGTGTTCTAATACTCTGCGCCTATATTTTCTAGATGTTTTTCCAATATAGGTCAAAGAGCAAGAGCATGTGCACTGATATATCACTCCTCTAGTTTTACAATTAGCAAATGCCTTTAACCCCTTAACGACCCTGGACATATGAGTACGTCCGCGCCGCTAACAACCGGCCGTTACAGCGTGAACAGGCTGCGCCGCTCGCCCGCACTGTTTAACCCTTCAGATGCCACGGCTAAGATGGCTGCGACGTCTGAATGAATGAAAATCGGTGCCGCGCACCGATCTTCAGGGTGATCGGCGCCACCGCAGCATAGCTGCAGTAATCCGACATCTGGACATGGCAGCGGGGAGCCTTGTGAATGCTCTGTTCACTGCCATGTCCTGTTTTGCCCCACTTCCGTCCGCAGACTGGAAGTGGGGAAACCGCCATCTTGGTACAGTCTAATGCATTATCTATGCAATGCATTAGACTGTATGGAAAATCGTGCCAACTAGTGGTCAAGCACCCTAGATGGCCTCAATGTTAAAGTAAGAAAAAAAATAATAAAGTTTTAAAGTACAAAAAAAAGTATTAAAAGTTCAAATCACCCCCGTTTCCCCATTTTACAAATAAAAACAATAAAATAATAAAAATGTTCCCCATATTTGGTTGGTGTTGGCGCATCTGAAAAATTCCGATCTATAAAAATATAACATCATTTATCCCGTACGCTGAACAATGTAGAAGAAAAAAAATTCCAAACGCCAAAATTGCATTTTTTTGGGCATTTTACATCACTTAAAAAATGGAATAAAAGTGATCTAAAAAGTTGCATGCATTCAGACCTGCTAGCGATAAAAGTGCACTTCAGCCTGCAAAAAATGCCTCCTCACTGATGTCCGAAGGGTTAGTGCAAAAAAGTTACTGGTCGCACAAATTTCAAAAATAGAAAAAGTTTGGAATTTTTTATTACGGTACCAAAACATAACGGAAACATGTTTGGTATTGTCAGATGAGGATCAACCAGTAGAATACAGATAACTCATTACATTGACCGACGATTGAACACCATAAAAGCAAAACACCCGCAAACATGGCGAAAATAATTTTTTTTTCACAATTTGTCCCACTTGGAATTTTTTTGCAGTTTCCCAGTATATTTTATAGTACAAAAAATAACACCACTGGAAAGTACATCTTCTCCCACAAAATAAAAGCTCTCATGTGTCTATGTAGGTGAAAAAATAAAAAAGTTATGGCTCTAGGAAGGCGAGGAGGGAAAAACGAACATGTCAAAAAAAAGCCGGGTCTTTAAAGGGTTAATGAATAGATCTTTCCACTTTTTTGATCTGTGAATCCTTTACAAATATGTTTATACTTGCAGGCTTTGCAATTCCCGCATCTATATGTTCCTCTTACAGGTACATCTAGCCAGGTATGAGCCGGTTTAGGCGGTATAAAATAGCTATGCACCAGACTATCCCTGAGGTTTCTCCCCCTTCTGTAAGTGATGCTACGATAATCACCAACTATTTCCACAATGTCTGAATCCTGTGTAAGAATCGGCCAATATGTTTTAAAGATTTCTTTTATCTTATCTACTGCCACATCATAGGTCCCTACAATTTTCAACCTACCATCATTCTCCCTCAATTTGGTCTGTAACAGTGTATTCCGATCAGTGTCAAGTGACTGATGGTATGCTCTTCTCAAAATGTGTTTAGGATATCCTCTTTCTAAGAATCTTTCTGTTAAAGAATCTGCTTCTTTTATATACGCATGGAGAGTAGAACAATTGCGCCCGAATCCTGGTGTATTGTCCTTTTGGAATACAACGTCTAAGAGGGTATGGATGTGCACTGTCCCACCTCAATAAGCTATTTCCTGCCATGGATTTCCTAAAGGCCGATGTTATTATTTTTCCATCAGGACCCCTAGCAATCATTAGATCCAAAAAACAAATTTTGTCAGCATTAATTTCAAATGTAAACCTCAGACCTAAGTTGTTGACATTTAACTTCTCTACAAAGGAGACAAAATCATCTTTAGAACCAGTTCAGATTATTATAATATCATCAATATAACGCCTCCATAAGGTTATATACTGATGAAAGATCTCTAGTTCCTCAGAAAAAACAATGGTGCTCTCCCACCAGCCCAGGAGCAAATTCGCATAGGTGGGCGGGCAAGGGCCCCTGTGCTGGTGGTAGAAGCAACCATTGAAAAGGAAATAGTTATGAGTCAATACAAATCTCATCAAAGCTAACAAAAAATTGTTATGCGGTATAAGAAACTGACTCCTTGTAGACAGGAAACAGTAGACAAGTTTGAGGGCTCTGTAGTTTTTCCTGTCTACAAGTTTTTCCTGTCTACAAGGAGTCAGTTTCTTATACCGCATAACAATTTTTTGTTGGCTTTGATGAGATTTGTATTGACTCATAACTATTTCCTTTTCAATGGTCGCTTCACCAGCTCATGAGCACCGCAATGGGTAGCCCTTGCGCGCCCACCTATGCGTAGAGTGTTAGAACAGGTAGGGGATATTGAAAATAGACGTGATACACCGGTGGCACGACACTTTGTTGAGAGTCATGGAGGCGACACTACAATGCTATCTTTTTCGGTATTAGAGGTAGTTGCACTTAATCGTCGCCTTGGAGATTTTGAGAGAAAGATCCTACAGAAGGAGACCTTCTGGATATATCAATTACGAACCGTAAGACCATATGGACTGAATGAAATGATATCTTTTGCATCATTTATCTAATATCATGTTTTGTTTTGTTTTTTGTTCCCCTTTTACAGTGGTGAATGTCTATATATGTATTACTAAGTATTTTCATGGTGGACGATCTTGGCTGTTTATGCAATGGTGGTCATATTGTTTTTTATCTATTCTATTTTCTGGTGGTTATATTATTACTTTATTCAGTTTATTACTGACCTGATTGTCAGGGCTATGCTGTGCTCAGGCTGCAGGGATCAACAGGCTGCAGCAGCTGATTCGCAACCCCACCCTGATACACATGCTGCTGACAGCTCTGTGAGTGACAGACGCCCAGCCACTCCTGACAGGGGACGTGTCGCACCAGCCAATGGAGGACCTGGAGGCCGCTCCAATCAGCTGCAGGGGCAGTATCCAGGAATCCCATTTAAACTCCCTGAAGGCTGAGTGCTGCGCCTGTGATATTCCTGGCTACCTTGTGTTACTGGTTCTGTATATTGTGTTTTGCTTATCTGTGTACCTGACCTCGGCTTGTTCTCCTGACCCCGGCTTGTCTCCTGTTTTTGTACCTCGCACCCGTTTGGCTTTTGACCTTGGCTTGTTTACATTTATTCCTCTGGTTCTGATTTGTGGCTTTGGCGTTCCTATTTGATATTTACCCGGACTGTCTTACTATTATTTTTCCTCACAGCCCCAGAACTTTAGCAGAGCAGGGACTGTCGCCCAGTTGCCGTCTGCCACCTAGGGAGGCACGTCAAGCAGGCAGGGACAGTGGGCTGGGTTCCAGTTAGGGCTCACTGCACCCCCATTGACGTGACATTATCACAGGCTGAAACCATTACTGCTCTACCGTCAGTATGGACCCCATGACAGCTCTGGTAGAGCAGATGCAGGGGCTAACCCAGCTAGTCCAGGATCTGGCGCTGAGGGTAGAACAACAGGAGGCTACCCCAAGTCAGAGGGTCCCTGCATTACCTTCCCCTCCTGTGGAACCCCCTATCCAGTTGCCTGACAGGTTCGCAGGTAACAGGAAGGCCTTTGTGGCATTTAGAGAGGGTTGTCGCCTGTATTTTAGGCTCTGCCAACTTACCTCGGGGAATGAGGAATAAAGGGTGGGAATTGTTATGTCCTTACTGCAGGGTCCCCCCCAGGAGTGGGCATTTTCGTTACCGCATAACTCACCTGAACTGTCTTCTGTGGACAAGTTCTTTGCCGCTTTAGAGGTACTTTTTAATGACCCAGATAGGGAAGCTGTGGCCGAGGCTCAGCTGACCACCTTGAGGCAGGGTAAGAAGACTGTGGAGGAGTTTTGCTCTGAATTTCGTCGCTGGTGCGTTCCAACTGGGTGGAACGACCCAGCTCTCAGATGCCAGTTTAGATTAGGGTTAGCTGACCATGTGAAGGATTTATTGGTGGCTTACCCTACCCCTGGTACTTTAGATGAGGCTATGGCACTAGCCATTCATCTGGACCGATGTTTTAGGGAGAGACGGCAGGAAAAGGTTCCCCCTCCGGTGGTCCACACCATGGTCACCACTAAACCCGTTTTTTCCGATTTAAACCCAGAGGAGCCCATGCAAGTGGGGGCTTTTTCTGTCACTGACGCTAGTGACCATAGGACTACTCATCGCATCCAGGGGTTGTGCTTCTACTGTGGCGAAGATGGACACGAAATTTGGGAATGCTCCAAATGGAAGACCAGGTCGGAAAGACTCCAACGCCTAGGTGGTCAGCAGGAGAATCACCTAGGCGAGCAGGTATTTCCTATTGTATCTAATAAGTTGCTGCTACCAGTTAAGCTTTCCGGTTTGTCGCTGTCCGGTTCTGGGAGTGCGTTTGTGGATTCTGGATCAGCTTCTAATTTTGTTGACGCGTCTTTCGCCAAACGTCTGGGCTTACCTTGGAGACCGCTATCTGACTCACTGCGGGTAGTGGCTATTGACTCCACTCCACTAGCTCAGGGCGCAATCCAATATTGTACCCCTGAGCTGGAGATGGTGGTCGGATCCATACATATTGAAAAGTGTATTCTATTTATCATGGAGGGGCTGCCCACTGATGTGGTGTTGGGGCTGCCCTGGCTTCAGAAACATAACCCAGTGTTTGACTGGAATTCAGGGAAATTAGTCAGGTGGGGACAATGGTGTGTTGACAGATGTCTCCTTACCATGCTGGGCAATATTGATGTACAGGCTGATGCGCTATTTTGGAGGCGGCTGTGCCAGGCGGCATCTCGTCGACGCTCGAACTAAGGTTCCCAGAACTCGTCCTCCTGGTGAACTATGCCCTCCACCTGTACCTGAACGTCCATCTCTGGTTCAGGAGGTGGTTAACCCGGTGGCTTATCGGCTGAAATTACCCTCTTCTCTCCGTATACATAATGTGTCCCGTCGTGCACTTCGTAAGAGGTATATTCAGCCTGTGACTCCGCCATCTAGGCCTCCTTCTCCAGTTTGCAGAGAGGGGGAGTTAGAAAATGAAGTCACCCGTAGTTTAGATTCGCGTAAGGCCCAAAGGTCACTGCAGTACCTGGTCCATTGGAAGGGGTATGGTCCTGAGGAGAGATCATGGGTCCCGGCAAAATCCATCCATGCTGATCGCTTGGTGAGGGAATTCCATGAGGCTCACCCGGACAAACCCAGACCAGGGAAGGGTCCGGTGGCCCCTCCTAAAAGAGGGGGTACTGTCAGGGCTAGGCTGTGCTCAGGCTGCAGGGATCAACAGGCTGCAGCAGCTGATTCACAACCCCACCCTGATACACATGCTGCTGACAGCTCTGTGAGTGACAGACGCCCAGCCACTCCTGACAGGGGACGTGTCACACCAGCCAATGGAGGACCTGGAGGCCGCTCCAATCAGCTGCAGGGGCGGTATCCAGGAATCCCATTTAAACTCTCTGAAGGCTGAGTGCTGCGCCTGTGATATTCCTGGCTACCTTGTGTTACTTGTTCTTTATATTGTGTTTTGCTTATCCGTGTACCTGACCTCGGCTTGTTCTCCTGACCCCGGCTTGTCTCCTGTTTTTGTACCTCGCACCCGTTTGGCTTTTGACCTCGGCTTGTTTACGTTTATTCCTCTGGTTCTGATTTGTGGCTTTGGCATTCCTATTTGATATTTACCCGGACTGTCTTACTATTCTATTTCCTCACAGCCCCAGCACTTTAGCAGAGCAGGGACTGTCACCCAGTTGCAGTCTGCCGCCTAGGGCAGCACGTCAAGCAGGCAGGGACAGTGGGCTGGGTTCCAGTTAGGACTCACTGCACCCCCCTTGACATGACACTGATAGTGTGAGACTGTGGTTATTAAGGTTTTTTCATGTGTTTGTCTATATCTCATATTATTGCGGCGACACATGATCTTTGAACGCATTGCTGTAGATTGCTGTGGAAACAGGGATTCTGCACACGTGATCTCGCGCGAACCTGTTTGTTCTGTGCATGTGCGTGTGGTCTGGACTGTGCAGACATGTCTTCTCAGAGCCAGCGTGATATCTCCTTGGCATCCGGATGTTGGTTACTGCGCATGCTCCTGGACACACGGATACATTGGGCGTACATGGTATTTAAGGTTAGTAGAAGCAGTGCTGCTTTGTCTTCGTTATCTAAGGAGTCCACTGGGATTTTGTTGGTTCCTCAACAAACACTGGTCACAATCAATCAGTGTTTGTTGAAGTGCAGTATACGGGTAGGGACCCGTTAAAGGTCACGAAGGTTGGAACGGTCCTTACATAAAAGTGTCATTAATGAAGGAATTTGTTGGTTCCTGCAATCAGAGGAGCCTAGGCATGATTTACTACCCATAATAGAGGTGACATAGAATATCGGGTAATATCTTTCTTTTTTCCTCTAGACTTTATTGCCTGGACATTTGTCCGCGGTATATGGCCAATGACTAATTTGCTATCTCTGTATATCAAATGGATTTGGGACTGGATGTATTAATAGTCTTGGCCTTTTTCTTAATACAGCCAACCAATACTTATGTATATCATATTTAGAACTATTATGTGTATCTGGTTGTGGGTGGTTATCATTTTTCTATACTATCTCTATGGTATCATTGTAGTCATTCCATTGTATGGACCTTGAGTGGGATTGTTTGTGGTGCCCACTTTTTTTGAGCCCTGATGAATCCTCTTAATTGAGGAGGAAACGCGTTGTCCAAGATATTATAGGTCCGTTAATTTAATCATATGGGCTTTGTTTAAGACATTATAGGTCCGATAACTTCATTATATGGTAGGTGATATTGTGAGATTATAAGGCTGATTATAAGGCTTTTGTATGTACCCCACTTGCATTATCTTTATTAAGGTATTTGTTATTGTTTAGTATAGGGGTCTATAGGGTGGTATAGATAGGAGGTTCCGGTGGAGTCATCCTTATTGGGTCGGGTGCTCTGTATTTTCGATAGGTAGGGACTTAGTTTCAGTATTAGGGGAATATAGGGTTTTGTAGAGGTTTTAGAGACTTACTATTAAATGTTATGTCTTATTGATGCTAGGCTATCCCCTATTTTGTGATTAAGTGTTGTATATTTTTGGGATCGCTGACTAGCTTTATCCCCGGTCCTTTATCTATAGGGGGTTTGTTGTTGTTTCTTAAAAAAAATTCAAAAATATCTACATTTCTGTTTTTTTTTCTTTCAATATGGGGGGGGGGGCACAGTGTACATTAATGAGCAAAAAAAAATTAACTTTTTGGATCTTGCCAAATGTCTGCAATGAAAGAAAGAGTAAAAAATTTAGGGGTGGGGGGATTGAAAATAAGGGGGTCTGAATACTTTCCGTACCCACTGTACATGTCACCCACTGCTTAGCTAGGCAAGACCCCCAAAATTAGTCAAATGAGAAGGCAGACTTTTCTAACTAAAGTCCCTCTTTGGTATACAGGTATGCAAGCTCCCATTAGCTAGGTAAGACCCCCAAATTTTATAAAGGATGTAAAAACCCCCTTTTGGCAAAATAAGGCCCCCTAAGAAAAGGGGCAATAGGAAGGGTAAAGAGTTTGGAAACCCCTATTAGATTTGTATAAACCCCTCTCAGGGGTAGGTTTTAAAAACAAGGCCCCCCGCAGTAGTTAGGTAAAATTTGGCCAAGAAAAAAACTTTCAAATTTTATATAAACAGGGGGGATTAAATCAATATTATACCCGGAAAATTTTAAATCCCTGTTAAAAATTAAATTTTAATTTGACTTTAAAACTAAAATTATACAATCTTTTAAAACCCTATAAATTACCCTCTACCTAGATGATAAAAGGGTAAATGGTACTATCGGGAGTTGGGGGGTATTCGCCCCGAAAAAAAGGGGCTCCGCTTTTAAAGACAGTCAATATTTATTTTATAAGTGTTTTTAAAAAACCTTAAATCCCGTATCCCCACGCGTTTCCCCGTAAAAATTTTAGGGTTTTATCAGGGGAATTCAAAAAAACCCCTTCTCGCGTGGAAAAGAGTACGTATATACAAGCATATAAAAAAACTGTTTTTCAAACAATTTTACTTCCTATTTTACAAATTTTAAAAAGGGAGGGTGAAAACTTAGCTTAAAATGTGTCAGGAATTTGAATGATGCTCCCCCAGCTTCCCTTTTTTATGCTGGCCCCCCCAGGTAAAAGGGAAAACAAAAGCAAAACATTTTCCGCCTCCTTTAAAATACCCCTTTAATGGCCCCCCCGAATTGGGATAAAAAAGCCCCTAACACTTCCGAAATTGGTTGTTTGGGTTTTTAAAAAACCTATTGCCGGGGTTCCCATAGAGTGTGTGGGTATCCCCCCTATGTTTAAATTACCCGGGCCAAATTCCCGGGTATTAGACTGGGGGATGTCCGAAGGAAAACGGGATGCATTTCCCATTAGTGCCGCCGGGAAACGAATAACCTAGCAGTCTGAAAAACCGGCCCCAGACCATGCCGGGACCCCGCGGGTTTTAAAAACTTTAAAGG
This sequence comes from Phyllomedusa bahiana, assembly GCA_025379985.1. NCBI lineage: Eukaryota > Metazoa > Chordata > Amphibia > Anura > Hylidae > Phyllomedusa > Phyllomedusa bahiana. The sequence continues at coordinate 17,914 of JAODAL010052843.1, forward strand.
GGCTGTCTGGATAGAAAATGTTTTGTTTGCTTCCGGCCAGTGGGCCCGGGGTTAAACATGGAAAAACCAAAAGCACCGCTTGGGGCTCTGCGGTGGAGTCAAATGCGTGCCCGAACCCCCTATTGCATAGCTGGAGCAGAGATGACCTTTTGGCGGTGCACTCGTTTCCCCACGCACCCCCTCTACCCAAAAGTATATTTATAGATGCTATTGCGGGGAGTGTGCGCTTTAGTTCTCAGAATTTCACAGAAACAATTATATATAATAGGCAAAACATAAATTTAAAAGGGTTAATAAAAGGGCCCAAGGGTTTGGGGTAAAATATTTTTAATTTCCTCTTCTGAATTAAGTTAAACAAAAATGTAGGTAATAATGAAAATTTAAAGAAAAAAATTTTATGATATAGTATAATGGGATTTCAAATGGGAGATTTTGAAAAAGGTTTTCCCCAAATTTTGGGGGGGTCCCCCAATGGAAGGGGGCCAAACAAAACAGAAGCAGGGTGAACCGGCCTAAAGGGAGAGTCTATTAAAAAAAGCAACCCAAAATTTCAAAGTTTCATTGAAGGGGCCCCCTTTGGGTGAACCCAATCCATACGAAGATCCATTGGGCCCCTTTTACATAGGGGAAATTTGTCTATCCCATTCCCCTCCTCGGGGGATGGTTTTACAACCTCAAAAATCAAAAAGCGCAGTGGTTCCCAAATTTACCCTTAAAGATGTTCCCCCACATGTCGGGTGCTTGGGTGTCTCCCTGTTTCGTATTTTTCCCCGATGTTCTCCCCCCCTTCTTTTGAAAATTTTTCCTTGTTTTTTCCAAAAAAATTTAAGGGGGGCCCGGGGCATATACACTTTTAGACTACTCCTTTGTCCTTTCCGTTGGGAAAAACAGAATGAAAAAAAATTTTTTTTTCCATTGGAGGGACTTGTGAAAGGTTTTTGTTTTTTTGTATATAGGGAAGGTAACATCTCTGCCCCCATTTAAACATACCAATCGGTCTCTTTCCAAAACCCCGTGCTTGGGGGGTAATTTAGTAATTTTACTTTTGGTAAGTTTCCTTATAGATTACCCCCCCGATAAATTTTCAAAGGGGTTGAAGGAAGAACCCCTTTTTGATCCCGATCCCCCATTTAAAAATTCCCCCCGTTTTTTTAAGGATATTAACACTTCTAGATTTTTGTCGTAAAAGTTGCAAAATTTAGTTTTTTTGTTTTTTTTTTATCTTCCCGGGGTTTTCCTTGTAGAAAAATTTTCCTATTCTGTTTTTGTGCCCTGCTAAAGGTTTATTCCAGGACTCTTTTAGGGTACCCCAATTAAGAAATCTTTTCTTCAACATACCTGCTGTCTCCCAAAGTCCCCATCTCTGGAGCAAATTTCCCCTTAAACCCCTCAGAAATTGACCCCTTTGGTATTTCCTCTTCCCACAGGGGGAATGGATGGTAACTTTCCCCGTGTAAAAAGCTTTAGTTGCTGTAGGTTTCCGATAAATTTCTGTATTTAAAAAGTTTCCATTTGGAAACTTTAATTTATAAGGACATCCCAAGGGAAGGGGTTTAAAAATTCTCCTGCATTTCAAATGTGAAAAAGCATACCCATTTTGTTTTTATTAAGCTGGGGCAACAAACTTTCCCCAAAGTTTAAAACCTTGTAATTCCAGAGGAATGGGGATGTTTATCAATGTACCCCCCCAGAAAAAAAATCTGGGGGGGCCCTTGATATTCCCCCGGTTGTGTACCAAAGGGGGCCTTCCCCCCCCAGCCCCGGAAAAGATTTGCAAAATGCGGGAAAGGGAAGGGGTCCCCCCTTGCGGGTGCCCTGAGCTGGTGGAAGGTTTGTTGGGAAAAGGCAAAAAAATTTGGTCTTTTGCACAAAAATCAAAATAAATTTTAAAGACCAAAAACGCATTTATGGCCCGGAATTTATACTTCTTGGGAGACAAAAAATATTCTTTCTGCCTGAATGCCCTTTTTTATGTGGGGATATTTAAATATATAAGCTTTCTACATCTATAGAACCCCTAGTATTCTTTTTTTAACTGTAATTTCCCTAATTACGCAAAAGATCAGAAGGGGTTTCTTTTGTTTCGGGGGGCCCAAAGTGGGTTTACAAAAATCCTGTAAAATTTTTTTCTATTTTTGATCCCCCATTTTGCGGTAATTGTCCTACCCTGAGACTATTGGTTTTGCATTTTAATGGGGGGGTAAAAACCCCTTTTTGGGGTCTTAGGAATCGGGTTGAAATTTTAGGTTTTTTGGGGAAATTTGAAAAAGGGGACAAGGCCCCCCGGTAAGGGATCATATTCCCCTTCATTGGTGATGAAAGGGAAAGTTTCCCCCAGGTTTGCCCTCAGTCCCGGGATATATGCCACCTCAGTAGTTAAAAAAGGTTTTATAGGCCCCTTAGTGTATAATTCGTATAAGAAACCCCACGTATTTTAGGGAAAATTTATAGTTCTCCCTTAAGTAGCTATATAGACCCTCTCAGTAGGTAGGTAGGTATATAGGGTTCCCTCAGTAGGTAGCTATATGTGGTCTCCATTTTGTAGATACATAGGGTCTCCAAGAAGATGGATTGGTATAGAGTCACCTCAGTAAGTAGGTATATAAGACGCCTCCACTAAGAAGGTACGTACACCCCCCCCAATAGATAGGTAGGTATATAGGATTTCCCCAGTTGGCAAGAACAAATGGTCCCCAGTTAGGTATAGAGGCCACCCAATGAGTAGGTACATAGGGTTCCCAAGTAGATAGGTTAGTATATAGGGTTCCCCATAAAGATAGGTTGGTGCATAAGGAGCTACAATAGGTTGGTATATAGGGCCACTTAGTAGGTATGTAGAAAGGCCCCCCAGTAGATACATAGATTTGTAGGAGCCCCTTAGTAGGTATGTAGGTCTCCCAGCAGGTAGGTATATTGAGCGCATTCTAGTCAGTAGCTATATAGGTCCTTGAGTAGGTAGGTAGTAGATAGGTATATAAAGCCTTCCCCTAGATGGCAAGTAGGCGTAAAGGTCCCCCTATCAAAAAATAATAATACTCACTTATCCCCTGTTCCTCCGCAGAACACCTCTTTTTGACTCTGAATCAGGCAGTGTGTCTTTATCACATGGTTACTCTGGGACACCACTTCTGGCACTGATGTCTAATGATAGGCTTGTGACCTAGTACAGGCAGTGGAGCAGATGGTTTCATAACATCATCGCATCACGCTGCCTATGCCACGTTATCTAGGGGGCTCGATGGCCTGGATCCGAAGAGCCTTTTACAGTCTGAGAATTTGCATAACACTGCCAACAAACCATAGGAGATGAAGCCCTTCAGGAGTGTGCTAAGATTGTCCCAGATGCTCTACAATAATGAGAGAAGAGCTCATCTGAGGAGAGGTGGTGCACTCTTACCCACCAGGAAGCCCCCAATACAAAAACCTTAGAGGCTGTGAAATCTACTTGCAAAGATTCTGCAAGCTATTTCAAATCTAAGCAGTTAAATACTAGGTTTATCTGATTGCTAAAATTTTTTTGCCGGGGGTTTTGAACAGTCCATTCCTTCTGTTACATTTGTGGAGAGAACACGCTTAAACCTCAAAGACGATCATGACAGGTTATCATGAAAGCCTATGGCAGTATTGGGAAAGCAAAATTGGGGCGATAAAACCCGGGCTCCTCAACTGTGTACAAGATGTGCTGTTGTCTTGGTGAGTGTTCTCACAAGTAATGCCCCTTTGCGATCCCAATAAAATTTATGGGAATAGAAGGATATGTGGGACGGTTTTCTTTTGTTAACCAATATCTTGGTTTCTCTGTTGAAAAAGAAAACCATTGACTATTCCAATATGCCTTCAACTATGAGACCAGATCAACATAATGACACTCTTCTAGTATTAAAGCCACCAAAGACATGGGGCGACACGCATGAACATTTGCTATATTTTTAAACAGATGTACTCCAATATCAGGGGCATTTCAAAGCGCATGTGCCACTTTGTAATGCACCTGAGATGGGGGTGGCATGTGGGAGGCGTGTCGAACTACAATCTTACAGTTACACATTTATAGCTTCAGTACAGCAATTATTTATGACCCACAGTAGACCGGGTTCATAGATTCAAGTGCATGCTACACTACTTGGTTTCAATAAAATTTGGTGTTGGGGGCCCCAAAAAACATAATGGCCCAAGGTGACTAAGGTACAGGCTTCAAGATTTCAAGGATTCCAAAACCTCCAAAGATATACAAATGAGAAGTATAAATATCCCGAAATAAGATTAGAAACCAACAAAAAGGGGGGAAAAAAATGATAATTAAAAAAAAACTTTTAATATATATCTATAAAAAGGACACAAGTACCGTTCAAGCATCCATAATAAGAACAGCCAAAAATCAAAAACATTAATGTGGGGAGGGACTAAGAGCAGATATCCCTATATGACCCTAAATTGAAAGAACTATTAAGCCCTAGCCTAACAAAAAGCAGGAATATCGCCCTGTTGAGGGTAGGTATCCCTACCAACATGTTACAAGATGTTAGACTTTTATATAGTCTGACCGATTTTCCTTAGAACGGACTAGGAAAGAGTCCTTTCACTAACCTTAAGACAAAAAGCATGAGAATGCCCCCTTTGGGGGACATCTCTTGCATTGAAGTTTTTCTGGATCTGGGTCTAAAAGATGTGTTGAAAATCAGAGGCTCCAAGACGAGTAATATTTCTAAATCTGAACAAATCGCTCTTGATGCTCTCTTGAAAAACCGTGACTTATGCATAAAACCTTCTGATAAAGGGGGCAATTTTGTGATTTTAAATCATTCGCAATATCGAGATATGTGTAACTCCCTTCTAATGGATCAAAATTGTTATGCAAAACTCACATCAGATCCCACCAACATTTTTCAAGTGGAAATTAAAACTTATACAACTAAAGCCTGATGAATTTTAATCTCATTCAAGTAAATCTGAATTTGATTATTGTATCCAAAATTCCCGAGAATAGCTACTTTCTATGCCTTACCAATGGTACATAAGGGCACGTCCCCTCTGAAGGGTCGCCCCATAGTCTCCGGCAATGACTCCTTATGCCAGAATTGTGGCATTTACATTGACCATGTTCTCTCTCCTTTTCTTCATATCACTACACCCATCCTATGTTCAAGACACATCCGATCTACTTAGACATCTTGATGATCTATCTATTAACCCAGAGGCATCTCTAGCGAGTTTAAACTTCAAGTCACTCTACACCTCAATTACACATAACCTTGGCTTAGAGGCAGTAGAGTTTTTCCTGTCTACGAGGGGGGTTCAGTTTAGATCTCATAATAGTTTTGTTGTGGATCTGTTGAACTTTACACTAACTAAGAACTACTTTCTTTTTGACGGAGGTGTCTTCCACCAGCAGTGGGGCACTGTTATGGGCATTGCTTTTGCCCCAGCTTACGCCAAATTATATCTAGGCAACGATCCACCACCTTACTCCAATAGGCTAGCCTTGTGGCTGAGGTACATTGACGATATTCTCATCGTATGGACTGATACTCAGGTCGAGTTTGTACAAATGATTCAGTATCTTAACAACAACGTGTTAAATCTCAGATTCACTTTTGAATTTCAACATGAATCTCTAGCCTTCTTGGATGTCAGAATTTGAAAGAATCATTTGGGTGTTTTAAGCACTACAGTGTATCGTAAACCTACCGCTACTAACTCTTTTTTGCGTTGGGATAGTTATCATCCTTTCCCTCTCAAGAAGGTATACCACGCGGACAGTATTTGTGCCTTAGACGCAATTGTTCACAACTGAGTGACCAAAATTGAAGCGACACAACTGAGACAAAGATTCCTGGATAAGGGGTATCCTGATTTTGTCCTTAGACAGGCCCTTCAGTATGCTCTTTCCAGGGATCGATCTGAAATTTTGACACCTAAAACTGTCCGTGATACTTCTGATGATTCTGTTTTACGTTTGATTGGTATGTTTGATAACGCAACTCCTTTTGTTAGGAAATCGCTAAATCGTCACTGGCACATACTGACAATGGACCCTGACCTGAGAGATCATATTGGTCTACGTCCTTCTGTTACATTGAGACTCTCCGGGATATTTTGGTCCAAAGCCATTATGTGAGTCCTAAAAAAGAAACTTGGCTTTGTAGACGCAAAGGATCTTTTTATTGTGGGGATTGTTCCTTCTGTCCCTATGTCACACAAACTGCCACTTTCTCTGATGGCATGAACAAGAAAAAGTTTGACATTAACCATTTTATTATTTGTAAAACAACGCATGTCGTATATTTGATTAGATGCGAATGTGGTTTGATGTACATTGGTAAAACTATCCGACAACTTCATCGGAGGATTGGAGAACATCTTGGCGATATTCGCCATAAAAGAGACACCCCAATAGCACGTCATGTGCATGGTGTGCATGGCGGCAATGGAAATTGCCTGCGGTGCACGGGTATTGATCGGATTGTCCCTTTTGTAAGACGTGGTAACCTTGACCGATTACTATTGCAGAGAGAGTGTTTTTGGACATTTACATTGAATACTCTGACACCTGTCTGTTTGAATGAATACATCGATTACAGTTGTTTTCTATGACTCTTTTAATTTAATTTCTTATTGTTGTTTCTTTTGTGTCTAATGTGAATATGATTGGTTTTTCTTGAGTCTTTTCATCCATTTTTTTCTGCTTAATTGGCCTTTTCTGTTATGTGCTCATATGTATTGTTTAAAACAATGTCTTTTTTCTTTCTTATCGCTTTCCATCTCTTTTAAATGTTATACATGGCTCCATTTTTCTCTACAGGCATCCTGCCTGCCAAAAATACCGTTATTTTCCTGCAGGTGTCGCCTTCTGATCTTGGCTGCACTTTCCTGTGCTATATTTGAGGAACGCACTTTGGGTAGCAATTTCCTCTGGGGGCCCTTTTTGGGGCATTGCGCTTTTGCCCCCTGGACAAAATTTGGCTCCTGAAAACCCGCTTTACCGGACACACCCCTCCGTGACCCAAAACATCTTTAGGCGCCAAAAAACCCCTTTTTAAACCGGGCAAAAGCTGCCGGGTTTGGGGGGGCCCCTTCTACCAGCCGATCTGGTTTCCCTATACATGGGGAGGGCGAGCTCATCTTTTTTTTATCTCTTTGGGGGCTAATGTTATTTTTTTGTTTTTTTCTTATATTTCTCTCGCCCATTCTTTTAGGGAACACTTTGTTCTTTTTTTATTTAGTGATAACCTTATGTCTTATTACTAAACTCTTATACCTTCAATTCCCGCACTTTTAAACCCAGGGATGCCATTTCTACTTTCAAAAGCGGGCCCTGAAGTACAAATTTGCCAAACCCCCCATATCCGATTTTGCCCCGCCTTACATTCCCCCAAAGGGAAATAGATGAGGCCTAACAGAATGAGGGTTTTTATTTAAGGGGGACTTTTAAATAACCCCAAATCAGTTTGGGAAACTGGGAAACTTTTAGCTCCCCATAAAGGAAAAAAGGGTTTTTTAGAATAACTTTAAAAAATAAATTTCCTTTGGGGCCCAAATTTTGGGGCTTAACCGACTAGAGGGAAAGGCCCTTCTTTAACCCCAAAAATTAAACTAATAGACCTGGGCAGGTAACAAAAGGGTTTATTTGGGGGGGCACCTAGGGAATATTTACCATAATAAAATAAATTTTCCCTTTAAAACCGGGGAATAGGTTTTTTTGTCAAAGGGGCCACAAAAACCCTGAAAATTTTTGGAAGGCCCAAATTTTTTTCTGCTTAGGGAGGCCCTAAACCGTATTGACTGGGACAA
>JAODAL010052844.1:0-25704 GCA_025379985.1 Phyllomedusa bahiana
AAACTTTACTGTATCTCCTCTGTAAATATATAATGAGTAACATAAATAATTTACATCTCCAGTTCCCCGTACTATTTATAAGCTGGTAACAGTAAGTACATTATACATCGATATCTCCTCTTAATTATATAATGCAGGGAACAGAAGTACATTATAAAATCGCCATATCCCCCCTGTACTAATAAAAATGTCTGGTAACAAATACATTATACTCGCCATACCCCCTGTACTTATTATAATGTAGGTAACATAAGTACATATACCCCCCAGTACTCCCTGTACAAAATTTTAATGTATGTTAACAGTAAGTACAAAAATTATCCCCAGTATCCCCCTGTACTATAAAAAATGTAGGTAACAGAAGCTTTAAATACATCCCCCATTCTCCCTGAATATTATAAGTATGTAAAGTAAACATTTACTCCCCAGTATCTCCCCTGTACTAAAAAATTAATAATGTATGGAACAAAATACATTATTCACCCCCATATCTCCCCGGACTATAAATAAGTATGGAAACAGTAAAAATTTTATACATCCCCAGTACTCCCATTACTATAAATTAAATTGGGAACAGAATACTTTATACATCTCCATATCTCCCCGACAATAAATGTATGGAACATTAATACATTAACCCCCCCAGTCCTCCCTGAAAAATATATATTAAATATATTATATAATATATATATATATAAATATAAAATTTTTAATATATGTATTTGGTATTTTTGCAAGTTTATCTTTGTGATACACCTTCCTCTTCTTTTTTCTCAGGATGGTTTTGCTCCTTGTTTTGCGAATGGGGGCATTTTTGCTCAAAATCTTTTTTCTTTTCTTCCCCGTATCTCATTCTTTTTTTGATGAGCTCCCCCATTTTTCTTGTGTGTATTTTTAATTCGGGTTCCCGTTACTGCTCCTCCTGTCATTGATGTCTGACGAAATAATCAGTTTTTTTTTCTCGTCTTATTCCAGTGTCTTATAGGAGCAGAACTGGGCTGTGTGGAGCCTGACCTCCCCATTTTCCAGACCGACCTCCTCATTCTCTTCCTGCTTGCTCCCTGTCTACTCCAGCACAATCTCCTCCTCCAGCCCTACTTAGTGCTACAGCCCTACCTCCTCCTCCTCCAGGCTGACCACCTCCTCTTCCTCCTCCTCCCGCCCGACCTCCTCCTCCAGCCTGACCTCCTCCTCCTCCCTCCTCCAGCCCCACCTCCTCCTCCTCTAACCCGACCACCTCCTCCTCCAGCCTGACCTCCTCCTCCTCCTCTTCCCCCTCCAGCCCGACCTCCTCCTCCTCCAGCCTGACCTCCTCCTCCAGCCCAACCTCCTCCTCCCCCCGACCCCTCCCCCTCCCCCTGCCCCTTTTTCTTTTCTCTTCTCCCCACAAAACCCTCCTACTCCTAATCCACTTAATCCCCCTTCTTTTCCTCCCCACCCAACCCCTACCCCTCCTCACCTGACCTCTTCCTTTTTCCTTCCTCCTCCACCAACCCCTACCCCCTCCTCCACCTACCTCCTCCTTCTCTTCCCCCCGCCCACCTTTTCCCCGCTCGACCCTTTCCCTTCCAGCTCGCCCTCTTCCTTTTCACTCACCTTCCACCCACCTCTTCCTTTCCCACCCCAACCCCCCTTTTTTTCCGCCCACCTCCCCTTTTTCCACCACCCCTCCTCCCCCCCACACAAAAAACCCCACACAAAATGTTTGGGGGCACAAAACCCCTGACCAAAAAAAAATTTAACGCCGAGCGATATGGACCCCCGGACCACTCCCGGGGATTGCCCAAGGGCGTAAAAACGTCCCGTCGGACATCTTCACAGAGACTTTGATGGTAAAGATGGCTTTCCCCCACAGCTGCCAGGGCACCCGAAGGCAGTCCCCCGCATTTTCCTACCAACAGCCAAAGCACCAAAGCTAAGCACCAAAAGAAAGGAACAAAAGATAAAGCAGACTAGTAAGATATGTGCAAAAAAAGACTGGGCAAAAAAATGCCAACTAGGGGGATTAAACGTAAGGCAAAGGAACAAAACAGAGACAGACGGGAAAAAAACAAGAACAAGGGAGAGACAAAAACTAAAATCAGGGAATGAACCAAGGCCACCAGGGGGAAAACACAAGGGAAGAATAAGCAAGGGAAAACCCCAAAAGAACAACACAAGGGGCCAACATAGAGCTAAACCAAAAATAGAGGATACAATAAGGACACAAACAAACACGGTTTTCACCCGGACGCTAAAAAAACAAATAAAAACCACACAGCAACAACAGCACAACATGAAACAACCAAACAACCCCCACACCCCAACAACAAGGGTCAGGCAGGGAGTGTAGGGAGAAGCAGGCTTTTAAACCATACATCCCAACCCCTCCCGTTTTTGGCGGGGGGGTCCCGCAATTTTGGGGTTTCCCCCCCCGCCCTCCCGGGTAGGGTTTGGCAAAACCTCCCGCCCCAGCCAGGCGGCGGGGGTTCTTTTAAAAAGGGCCCGCGGCGCCCGAGTAGCCCCGTTAGTGCGCACCTGGCGCCGCCCGGGGACCCCCCAACAGGCGGGGGGAAGGGGGCCGCTGCGCCCCCTCACCCCGCCCGGATTTTCGCTGTGGCAGGGAGGAAAAGGGAGGATGGATTCATCCCTCCCCCCCTTTTATGCCCCGGCCCCCGGGGTGTGTGCCGCAAAATACAGGCCAGCGGCGCAGGGGGAAATGACGCGCGGCTGGGAGGGGGGTACTTTAGGGGGAAACGTCTCCCGGGGGGGGCCGGGGCTCAGGACCTTGGGGAGTAAGGGGTTTTTTTTTAAATTTATTTTTATTAGCTATATGTGGGGGGGTCTGGCCCTTTGGGAACAATGGGGGGCCCTACCTGGCAAAACAGAGGGGGCACTCCCTGGCACCAAGGGGGGAAATCCCTGGCAACAGAGGGACTCTACCGGCAACAAGGGGCACTCCCCTGGCAAAAAATGGGGGGGCCTACCTGGCAAAAAGGGGGGGGCACAACCGGCAAACAAGGGGACATTACCGGGGCAAAAAGAGGGGACTCTCCCTGGCAACAGGGGGGCCACCTGGCAAAAAATGGGGGGACCTCCCGGGGTACAAGGGGGGGGGCACTACCTGGAAACGGGGGGACATCACCGGGCAACGAGGGGCACTACCTGGCAACAGGGGGGGCACTCCCTGGCAAAATGGGGGGACTGCAACAAGGGGCATCCCCTGGCAACAGAGGGGGCAACCCCTGTCAAAAAAGGGGGGCACTCCCTGGCAACAGAGGGGCACTACCTGGAAAACAAGGGGGGCACCTACCGGAAACAAGGGGGGCACCCCCGGGCTAAAAAAGGGGGGGCACCTACCGGGTAAGGGGGGGCATCTTTTGGCAAAAAGGGGGGGGCATCTACCTGCTGTAAGGGGCATACCTGCGATGGGGGGTTACTCCCCTGGTTAAGGGACTATGGCTTTTTTAAAAGCCTTATGCAGTTAGGGGGAGTGGGTGTGGCTTTTTGAAGGGGTGGGCATACCACAATATAGGCGTGCCCCATGAAAAATTTTTGCCGCGCGCGTACCCGCCCCAGCCCACTGTTTCCCTCTTTTTCATTTTTAATTTTGGCAACTATGTTATAAACACAAGGGGAAAGGGGATTGGCAGAGAACCCAACCCTGCGCACACTGGGGGAAAAAAAGGGAGGCGAAGATGTTCCGTCCCCTATAAGGGTTTTAGAATTGGGGGAAGCAGCTAAGATGGAGGAGCAGCACGGGCAACACAGTAAAGCTGCACAGCAACTGCAGGTGGGCAAGCAGCGGTGACAACAGAGGCTGCGGCGAAGGACAGAAACGCAGCACGGACCGTGACAAGAAATACACAGCAAAGCACGGAAATAAAGGTCTTAAAACTTAACTTTTACTATATCCGAATAAAAATAGTAATAATCACACTGAATAAACCATCTCTCAAAATTACTCGCCGAGGCAACAAAATAGGAGAATGGGACTCTTAGGACCAGTAACAATTTACCCCATCAGGCCCTAAAAGCACACAATGGGCCCTGTCCTGACAAAAGTACAGGGGAATCGCCCTAATAAGGGTGTTCCTGTCTGGAACCTAACCCTTATCCCTAGAAATCCCTATGGTCCTGTCCAGCATCATACGTTTTAAACGGGGGTTTCCCTTACATAACATTACGATCACTAAGAGGACAGGTTTTGGGGCAAAAAATACATTTTAAAAGGCCAAAGGTTCCAGTTAAGGACTTAATCATAGGGCCCCCAAAATGAAGGGTTAAAGGTTGAACTCAAGACCCCTCCCCCCACCGGGAGTTACCTGCTACTTGAGGCAAGGGGTAAATATTGTTAGAGTTTAACCCCAAAGAAAAAGGGCACAGAAAAAGTAACATCAAAACTACAGTACCTTCACTTGAAAGAAAGTTGAGGGACTGCCAGGAAGTGGATCCATGCAATGGCTTGCACTAGGCAAGAACAAGAGAATAAGATATAATAATAAGTAACTAGCCCCAGCAGAAGAGTGCTCAATAAGATATTTAATGGAGATCCTGAGTGCGGGACTAGCATGTGTGATAAAGATTAGGGCCGGGGGGAACTGCATATTTAAATGCGCTGCGGCCTCCGGATGACCAGATGCGTCCCCCGGGTCAGTGCTGGGGAGAGAGACGTGTCCCTGTGACAGCTCATGTCATGCAGAGGCCATGGTATGCTGCAGACGATCAAGCCAACAACCAGGGAGGAGACACTTTATAGTGAAAAGCGCATCGGTACAGAGGTATCGGGGATCGCTTTGGAGGGCTTATCAAAAAAGTGCACTGTTAAATTTTTTTTAAAAGGCACCAATATGAACCAGAAACGACATTGATGGCAGTGGGGTAATGTAAAAATTCCCTATCTCCAAAAAAGGGGGAAAAAGGGTTTAAAGTTTAAGGAGCATAAAGGTTAAGAAGCGCCCTAGTTTAGCTAAGATCACATGTAGGTCAAAACAAATAGAGTAAAGTGACCTATTTTAAAAGAAACTATAAAATCCAGCAGCTCTAAGACCCCCGGGGGATTTTTCTTTGTAGAGTATGTCCAAAAACATTCTTTTTGCTACAGGGAGCGATCAATTCCTTTCCACTTGTGATGGATCGGGATACCTTCATGCTGTGCATGAATATGACATAACACAGCCGTGTCACGTCGATGTCCCAAAAACTCCCAGGGGCTCCCCATCCTTCTTTTGTTGGGTTGCTTGCCAACATAAAAAGCCCCCCTTTCCCACGGCCTCCAATGTTTGGTCTGCTGGCCCTCTTCATGTATCCACTGTCTTATCCATGTGACTATTTAAAAAAGGTCCTTTGAGACCGAAACGTCATGACATATGGTCACTTATCAATGTCATAGTGGTTGGAGCGTTTTGGGTTAAAAATTTGGAATAACATTTTTTAAATTTTGCAACAAATCTTTGGAGTGCGATCATTTTTTTTCTATGGACAGACTACTATTTGATAGCACCCAAACTGGGGGAAAAAATTTTCTTAGGTGTCCCTCCCTGAATATTTTTTCTAAAAAAAAAGCCCCCACTATTTTTTGCTCCTAAACGCCCCCTTTAAGTGATCGGCAATTTTTAGCAAGGGGACCGACGAAACGTTTTTTATTTGGGAAGGTCATGGAAAATTTCTAGGGATTTTTAAGGGTTAGGTTCCGGACAGGAACGCCCTTATTAGGGCGACTCTCCTGTACTTTTTGTCAGGACAGAGACCATTGTGTACTCCTCCTCCTCCAGCCCAACCTCTTCCTCCTCCAGCCTGAACTCCTCCTCCTCATCCAGTCTTACTTCCTCCTCCTCCAACCCCAACCCGACCCTTCCTCCAACTCCAGTCTGACCTCTTCCTTCTCTTTCTCCTCTAGCCTGACTTCCTCCTCCTCCAGCCCAACCTCCTCCTCCTCCAGCCCGACCTCTTAATCCTCCAGCCTGACCTCCTCCTCCAGCCAGACCTCCTCCTCCTCCAGCCCAACCTCTTCTTCCTCTTCCAGCCTCCCTCTTTCCTCCTCCACCCCGACCTCCTCTTTTCTCCTCCAGCCCGACCTCTTCCTCCTTAAGCCTGACCCCTCCCATCCGCTTGACCCCCTCCTCCTACCCCCCCTTTCTCCTCCCCTTCCAGAATGACCCCTTTCCCCCCAACCCGACCTCCTCCTCCACCCGACCCCTCTTTCCCCTTTACCTGACCCCTCCTCCCCACTAAGACATTATACACTCCAGTACCTTTCCGACTATATATATAATATTTATATATATATAAAAATATATATAATTTACGTATGGTAATATTAAATCCATTTTAAAATCACAATTTTGTCCCCCCTTTCTATTTAAAAAAGTATGATAACATATATATTATACAACCTAGAATCGCCATCTACAATATTTAAACATCGGAAAAGAAAATAATTATATTCCCCATACCCCCTGACTAATATATATAATTATGGTAACGTAGTACATTATAATCCCCAATATCTCCCCCGTACTATATTATATAAGGTTTTGGTAACCAGTTATTTATACTCTCCAGTACTGACCCCCGTACTAAAAAGTTGGAACATAAGTAATTTTACATCTCCAGTATTGACCTTACTATATATAAGGAAAGGTAACAAAGTACTTTTACATCCCCCGTATCTCCCTGTACTATATAATAACGGGAACATAAGTAAAATTTTTAAACCCCAGTATCCCCCTGTACTATATATAAATGTTGTAACAGAAAGTACGTTATACATCCCCAGTATCTCCCCTGTACTATATATAATGTATGGTAACAGTAAGTACATTATACATCTCCAGTATCTCCCGTATACTAACAGTAAGTACATTATACATCGTCAGTATCTCCCCTGTACTATATATATAATGTATGGTAACAGTAAGTACATTATACATCTCCAGTATCTCCCCTGTACTATATATATAATGTATGGTAACAGTAAGTACATTATACATCTCCAGTATCTCCCCTGTACTATATATAATGTATGGTAACAGTAAGTACATTATACATCCCCAGTATCTCCCCTGTACTATATATATATAATGTATGGTAACAGTAAGTACATTATACATCTCCAGTATCTCCCCTGTACTATATATATAAGGGTATTGGTAACAGAAAAGTACATTATACATCCCCAGTATCTCCCCTGTACTATATATATAATTATGGTAACAGTAATGTGGATGGAACCTCAAAGGGGCTCTACATCCTTGTGGGGTCTCTAAATTAGCCTAGGATGATAATGGTGCACCGAGAAAGAAAATCACAACATGCTGTGTTGCTGTGAATACACTTTCTGTCTTTATTCTCAAAATGGCAGGTTTTTATACTTTTGAAGGTTAGCAAGATAATAAAGCATCACATGGACCTAGCTGTTAGTCTCTATTGGTATCATTCTTAACTGAGGTTCTTTAGATCAGGAATGTCCGAAGCTGGGGTGCAGTCCTGGAAGGAAGCGCCATCTTGGATTATACGGCGGTTATCTCTACAAGCACATTATATAGCGACCATTTTGGAAACACATTAGAGAGTGTAGACTTATACAGGCAGCTTTTATGTGCCATAATTATAAAAGGCATAAGTTGGTTATAAATAATAAAACATCAAAATTTCTTCAAAGGATCACACATATATTACCTTTGTTCCCCTACACAACAGTTCCCCCCTTGAGACTTTAGTCTCCTTTTAATCCTCCCTAGTATCTAACATCATGGGACAGGCTGTGTTGAATTTTCCCATCCTATGAAAACCCCCGCTAGTCAGAGAGGGCTGGGCTCAATACCGTGCCCACATTCAGTACACCACTTTCTCTATGCTTACTGCTCAATAATTGTGATGGGTGAGACATCCACTCTCTCGGGCAGGCTCATGTTGGATAGCTGTTCATCATGGTGTGAATGCTTTCATCCACAACTATTCCAAGTAGTTTCCTCAAACATGGAAGAACACAACAAACAATTAGGGCAAGAATTAGCAACACCATCATTATCACAATACCTATCTGAGCGAGAATACCCTGCCAGCCCTTAAACCATGAAGTGAACCTCTGTTCCCGGGGGTGATCTATGCCCGAGTTCTGTTTTTAATTCTTCTGAGAGATCACCTTGCTTTTTAATGGCCACAGTAACCTTCCCATTTGGTCCTGTATTGTCTGGGATGAAAGTACAACAGGTTTCTCCAATCGTTTTGCAAATCCTCCCTTCTCAGCCAACACCATGTCCAGGGCGATCCTGTTCTGCCAGGCTACAGCAGAGGTTGGGCCCTCCTGATCTGCCAGACCCTGTAGGGCATCTCTGGTGTAATTTACAAATCTCTGCTGGCTATAATATATACTACATATATCCATATTATCCAATCTACGTTCTTGTTGACAGTGATTATTAGTAGCTGAGATATCAACCCAGCGGCCACCTGGTCCCTTGCCTTAAACTCGTTAGGGACCCCCTTAGGACTCCTATAGCATCAATATACACATGGGGGTCAAAACTACCCTTTGAGGAAGCTTCCCTTCTCCTCCTAGCTCTCACTGTGTCACTGGTGTCACTATTTTCTGACCCCTCACTCAGTATGTGGAATTGGATAAGTTAAACCAAGAGGTGACCATCCCTCTCTCCTTTGTAATGGCCATTGATGGGTTCTAGTCAAGTGTTAAGGCAACTTAGCTACTTATCATCAGTAGAAGCAGCGTCTGCTTCATCTCTGGGGGCTGGAGCGATCTTATAGTGTGAAGCGTGAATCCAGTTGGGCTTTTTTTCCTCCACCTTGACAGATTTTGGTCGTGGTCAGCAGGACTTGTAAAAGGCCCCTCAAACCTCGGCTCTAGGGTTTAAAGCACAAACTTCTTCACGTAGACCCCGGCCCGTAGTTTTCTGGCAGTAAGGATCACCCCTTCAGAAACTGGATTGGAGGAGAAAACTCTGGAATGTATCAGTGACAATTCTTTAGACAAGGCAGACACATAACAGATTATAGCATCAATCTGTAGCTGTTGGGGGAAGTATGGGCCTAAAACCTAGGGGGCACTCCCTAACAAAATCTCATATAGTGAAAGAGCCAATTTTAACCTCTAGGTGTGTCACCATGACTCTAAACAAGGCAAAGAGGCTCAGCGTGCCCTGGCCAGCGGCATGCCAACTTCACTATGCATGACTTTTCGACATTCTGGATTTCAGGGTTCCTTTACATTCTCATCCACTTTTCCCTGCTCTGGCATGGAACAGTCAAGAGTCTCCTCACAAACCGAGGCGTCAATATCCTTCATCAGGTGGTCATTTACAATCAACTATCTGGTACTACACCATATCTGACATATAACTTCTGTCACGGTGCAGCTTCTTGGCCGTTAGTAGACTTTGCGCTGTAATGTTGGCCACGGGAATGCTTCTGAGCCCTATCCTGAAATATGTCACACGAATGACAAGGGCAATATTCGTATCTTCCTGACTTGGGTCATCCGTAATGTTAGTTAGTCATGGAGTCTCCTTTGAAAGGGTATGGAGCAGGGGCATTCTGCAAGATATTTGTGGTGGTAACATTTACTGGCTTCCCGGGTGTATGCAGTCAGTCACAGGCGACACAAGCTCTTGGACCCGGTGAAAGAGATCGCGTCAGTGTGGAAGTTTCCTGGAGCCTAGTTAATACTTTGTCAATCAAATCATCAGTTTATCAACAGATCAATTAGACAAGTGTCCCGCCCATGGCGCCACGTCTGAACAACTGCTGGAAACAGGGATCCGCCAGGTCAAGACAGGGGACGTACTGGCTAACTCTCTAAAATCCCATCGTTCTCCTTCTTCTAGCTACCTTTCTTCTTCAAGGTGGTTTATTTTCTGCAACCACAGCATGTAGTTGCAGTTCTGTATATGTTTAATGATACTTGCGATGAGGAGTGATCTGTGGTTGTTACTGCCATCTCTTGTTGATAACCATCAGCTCGCGGTGCAGCAGCACTCCTTTCGAGGCACACCTTCCTTTATAGTGCCCGAGACTTTGACAGCCCTGTAGTTTCCCTTTCGCCTTCTCAGTGTGTCGAGTTTCCCCAACGTACCTTTACTTAACTAAAACAGCAACCTTCTCTGGCCAACGACGCAGCAATACCGTAGCAGTTCTCTCCTGACCGGTCTTTCTCATGCATGACTGGATTCCCTGCTGTTTCAGGAAACCTCGTGACTTGTCAGATGCGGGCCAAAAGTCATCGCGCCACTCCATAGGCATATCTGGAGTCTGCTAGGGTACATGCTGGCTGTCTTATTATTGCGCCAGTCTGCGGGCTGTGGTCAAGGCTTTCCACATTCTGCTTGTCTTGATGAGAGCCTTAACCCTCTTGCCACCAAATACAAACTGCATATCTGTGGATAGCAAACATGTTGTCTGCAAATTGGTGGGACCATCCACAATATGATGACATTGCAACCGGGTTGAGAAGTGGCTTTACTTCTCGAGCACAGATCGTAATTGAGAGGCCTCCATATGCATCACTTCATCAGCAATAATTTGCGTGTCGGGTGTCATCTCTCATCTCTTCCACCCCACCACCATTCCCTAGTTTTTCCTCTTTAAATTGGAAAGGAGGACAGCTGAGCTCGAGGATGCAAATCACATTAAAGCAATGACATTTGTCCAATATTATGGAAGAGAACAATGGAGTCTCGATGTCCCGAGCTGCAAACATGTGCTTGGCTCGTGTCTGAGATTATCTAGAATGGCAGAGATATCTATGAGGTGCAGCAGTACGAAGGAGTGTCCCGATATGATATCCGCTATTTCATCTCCAGCCAGCACTTTGGCCTGCAAAAAACAGCACATAAACATGAAGTCCACCCTTTGAAACAGGGCCCCAGCCTATTGCAGAGCTACGTATCCAATTGATCTTTTCGGCCTTGCAAGGCCCAATCTAGGAACTCCACACTGTATGTCCCTGACCCTTTTCGATACAAACGTTTGAAAAGGCTTGTTCAGAATCATGGATGCGCACAAGGGCTGGAGTGCTAAAGGGCTATGACGCTACTTTTTGCTTCTGAAGACTCAGAGCCTCCGTGACCGTTGAAAGGCGCTGTTCTTGACGGCTTCTTATCAACATCTTGCATAAGTGCTGATGCTCCAGGTATCGCAAGCACTGGAACAGCGTCATGAGCATCATCCCCAAAAAGATTCTGATAAGAGTATTTCGGCCCCTCTGAAAATGAGGATGTCCTGTACTGCCTTGACCCTGGGTCAAATGTCTGGCATGGTATAGCAGAGGCAATGTTCCAGAAAGAATCACAAGGCATTCTCTTGGCAGCACATCGAACCTTCCTCACAGGAGACACTTGGCATGCCCTGTTGGCGGCGAGAGTAACAAACGTGGAGGAATTCCAGATGCCTCTGCCTACTTCGGCCTGGTGTCATGTCTTCACTAGCAATGACCTAGCAATTCCATGGGTAGCCAGGTAGGTGTGTAAGGAGTGTATCTGTTGAACAACCTCCATGTCCTTGCATGCTCCTCTGACCATTAAGGTTTGTTATTTTACCAGGGTTTGGCGTGATGTGAAGGTTGGCCCCGCGATCCCCTTGGTGGGCAACCTTGGAGACAAGTTTCAATGGGAGTGTTTTGTATTCGGCATCACCAACCACAGCTGTTTCTTTATGGGTTTCTCTGAGGTCATCGACAAAGGCTGAGCGTAGAGCCTTCTTGAACAATGTGCCTTCTCCCACTGTTGAGTATCCCAAATCTTAAACAATCTGGAACATACTGGTTGCAAATTTCTTGCTGATTCACACCTCTTGCCGTGAGTCAAGGTCAGTCAAGGTATTCTCTATCGGACAGGTGGTCTTTGCCAGAGTTACAGCTGTTTACAGAACTCAGCCTCCTGATTTCTGCCAAGAGCTTACTCATACTACGGCAGATTGTACAAAAGCACTTCTACTAGGACTGGGCCAATAACGGATTCCCCCACTATCTGACTCCAACATAGTCCATTCAGGTCCCTTTTATTTACCAGATTGTCTAGCGTGTAGCTCTTAACAAACCTGCGCCAACCTCTGAAAGAAAAGCACTCACGGTTGTATCTTCAGGTCAGTCAGGTCTAGTCTAGTGAGAACAAACTTGCTACTGAAAGGACTTGGGGGATAGAGTTTGACAACATAGGGAGTGCTCCTTGGCTCCATCCACCCCTTCTGCAGTGAAAGATGATATCCAATCAAGATGTCATCTCTTCCTTGCTGAAGTGCGTTGAGAGTTTGATTGGGACACTAACCTGGGTACAAGGGTATGATTGCGTGTTCAGAGAGCGAAAGGTAAACATACTGCTCGACGAGGCATCTGCACATGAAATAGGAATAACGCAGGGTTAACAGGATTGTGGCTAAGTGGAATCGCTCTGGCTCTACATCACAAGCAGAATGGCGTAAGCCCTACGCCAAGGGGAGCGGACGTCTACAGCAGGTCCGGTTATTCAAAACCAGAGCCTCATGCCTGCGAAAGCAGGAGTGGACTTGCTGCATGCGGATTACTACCAACGGGATCTACCACCTGACAGTGACTTGCTGCGTGAGCGCTAGCCGCAGTGTTGCGCGCGTACAAAAAATCGTAGATAGCAGGCTGCGGTAGTCATGGCAGGACAGGCAGAAGGTCGAGGACAGGCGAATATGGTTTGTGAGACAAAGGGACGGAGGCAGAAGTACGGTACATTCGGTAAACAGAAACAAGACGACTTTGGAACTGCTTATCCTCTCAAGGCACAGGGCACTATCGACCTTCGGCAAGAGTGCTGGGGCAAGCAGAGCAGGGTTAAATAGGGTCTGCGCCTGGTGACGGTCACGCGATCACCGCGTCATCATGTCTTTGATATCTAAATTTCTGAGAGTGCGTAGCCAGCGCGCCTCAGAGGGCGCGCGTGCACTCTGCTCCCGAGCCAGAGCAAGGTAAGGCGCGCCGCCTGGACGAAAACAGGAAGCGTGAGCGGGGTAAAGTTCGTCACCCCATACATGCCGTGGTGTCCGTGGCCCGACGCGTACGGCCCGCGAGCAAACGGCCGAGATGCGCGGCGAGCGTTGCGGTGTGGCGCGACCCCGACACTGGGGGTCACATGGGACACCGTAACATCAGGAGGCCTTGCGAGAATGCCCTCTATCCTTGTCTAATGCCTAGATGTCCCCCTATAGTGCCACTCTAACTCTTTCTGCAGCTTTGTGTAATTGATGCTCTAGAGAAGTTCCTGAGTACAAGGAAAGTATAAAAACTTGAACATCACCGTACTCAGTGCCATGAAAAGATGGTGTACAAAACTTCCTATCTACGCATACTAGTGGTCGGAGCTACATCTAATCCCTGTTATCGATGGTTACACCTGATCAAGCAGACCCATTCCCACAAATTGGGCAGCCAATTAACATGGATGGAACCTTCAGGGGCTTACTACATCCCTATTGGGTCTCCAAATTAAGCCTAGGATGATAAAGGTGGCAGTCGCGCGAAGATTCTCATCAAATGGCGAGGTATTTAACTATTGAAGGTTAGTCAGATAAGACAAGCATCACATGACCTCAGATGTTAGAACCCTTCTATTGGTTACAATCGCTTAACAGAGGTATAAACTACCCTTAGCTTAGAATGTCCGACAGCTGCGAGTGTAGGAACCTTTTAAGGCAGAGCGCCATCTTCGCGATAAAATGTGGGTTATCTCTAACAGCACATAAGCGGGTGGCCATTCTAAATTAACACATTAGAGAGCTGTATAGTTTTAACGCAGCTGTTTACGGGAGACCCTGCTACCTCTCGTGAGTCGGGTCGCAGCACACCCCAACGCCGCAGCAAATCCTCCAGCTGCGGCCGGTGCCAAGGCGGCCCGCCAGCTTACCGCCGCGACACCACCGTCTATGTCACGAGGGAACACTTACCCTCCAACTCGGCTCCGGCTTGAGTCCCGTCCTGGAGCGCGCGCCTCCTGCTCGAGCCGGCCGGGTGCACGCGCGCCCTCATATGTTGCAGCAGCGGACGCGGGCACTGCCGGAAATTTAAAGGCCAGTGCTCCGGTGCATATGGGTTCACCGGGCACGTCCCCCTATTTTAGCCCTGCCTCTTCCCCAGCAGACTTTGCCGAATCGATAGTCGCCTTTGCCTGAGTAGCTGAAGCGATCCCTAAGAGTCTTGTTCAGGTATACTGTGTACCGTACATCTAGTCAACCGTCCCTTGACCACAGAACACATAGCCGCCTGTCCTGACCTTCTGCCTGTCCTATTACGAAGGCCTGCTTCACGATTTTGTTACCACGCAACACCTCGGACTGCCACCGCCAGCAAGTCCACAGTCAGGGGTAAGCGACACTGGTAGTAATAGCCGGCCGCAGCAATCCATCCCGCATCTTGCGGTCGGGCTTCTCGGTGAAAACCGGGACCTACTATGAGATCCTTGTTCCCCCTGGCCGTGGCTTACATCATCGTCTTTGTGGTGGCGTCCGAGATTGGATCCACATACCGCAAAATCAACTCGGTAAACAGTTCGATTCGAGCCAAGGATGCCCGCAAGCGTGCCTCTACGCAGCGTACTCACGATCCTCATCTACCACTCTTGTGGACTGCATGCAATCCTAAGAAAACTGGATGCGCTGCAGCAAGCGCAAACAGCGTTTAGAACCAACAGACTACAATGATGCACGGCCGCACATTCCACACCCCGGCAGCAAACGTGCTGCCGTAGGCCACAGCAGCCGC
Source organism: Phyllomedusa bahiana (assembly GCA_025379985.1). Classification (NCBI taxonomy): domain Eukaryota; kingdom Metazoa; phylum Chordata; class Amphibia; order Anura; family Hylidae; genus Phyllomedusa; species Phyllomedusa bahiana. Next base: position 14,714 of record JAODAL010052844.1, read on the forward strand.
AGACGATCCGGGGACATCCGCTGTCCCTAAAAATCACCCGATGTGCCATAGCCGACGAAGTGTTGAGGTGGACTCTAAGTCCACGGCAGGGGGTTCATCACCCAGTGTGCCCACCACCGTAAACTATGCTGGTCAGTATCCGCAAGACCCGAAGTTCCAAGGTGGCCTTCGTGGTACAGCTCCTCCTATCCCTGAGAACAAGCCCCTGGCCTGGTGACGCCACTTTGGACCGAGGCCGATCCCTATTCAGCAGCGGATCGGCGACATTCTTAGACAGGAGATCCGCGGCAAGTCTTCGAGGAGACCTTCCCGCGCCTCGTCTGCTGAGACGACCGCTTACATTAAACTCTACAGCCACGTAGGGAACGTCCTCGTTTGGCTATCTACACCGAGGCAATTTCGCACTTTAGCTCTGAGATTGGCGTGGACTGATGCCAATGCGATCTGTGCGCCACGTTCAAGAAAGTCAGCCTCTTCACGGGTCCAGAATAAAGCGAATACCCTCTGACCTAACTCGCGTTGCACTCTCCCAGACTAGTCAATAAGATGAGCTTCATACCATCTGGCAAAATCCGCATAGACACTCCGTGTCTCCAGGATAGAGACGGTGCGGAGGAAGGGCTCCGTCCAGGACACGCGGAACCAGCTCAACACGTCCTGATCTACCACCACGTCTGCGCCAGTTGTTTCAGCGTCCCACTTCCTTCTCCTCAGGACTGCCCTGGGCGCAGAACCATCTATATTCTATATAAAACTGTGAAAAGGTGTCGCTATATTTTTTGCACAGACAGCCTCGCGTTCTTGGATACATAATCTCGATCTACGAGTCCTGCGAAAAGACGATGGCACACTCAACACACAAAGCTCAGCTAGCCGGTCTCACAAGTGGCACGACAGACCTTGTTGGCCCTGCGGGCTATACAACGTTTTCTGGGCTCTTCGCAAATTACTACCGACAATTCATCCCGCACTTTTTCAACGTACAGATAGCCCAATTGTGGCGCTTAACAAAAAAAAGAATGCCAACGGCCCGAACTGTGCGATGTCGCGGTCGCTCGCAGAGCTTTCCTAGTTGAAGGCGCACATTCGACCTCCGCAGCCGGTTTATCATCCGGCAGGATACCGAGAAAAACGCCTTCTATTCTGGAAGTGGAACGCCTACTTCTATACGGAGGCGAGCACTGCTCACACCAAACAGGCGGCCCACGGCACTACTTCAGACCTCGCTGGTTCTTTCCAGGACCTCTCACCAGCAGAAGAAGACTATAACCATTCGGGGATCGGGAACTTTTACTATTACACACTTGAGCCAACTTAGAGAGAAATGGGTTGCGCATCACCTAACCCCGTCTCTGGAGGTGCTTATCGTTTCCTTAACGCTAGGAATTATCTTCACTGACGCACTGAACAAAACCTCCCTCTATCTCATAGACTAGCTACAACTCTGAATCTCGTCATAGCTGAGATGGTCTCTGTTGCTTATGCCCGACTTCAACCTAGCAGTACATCCACTCTCCGACCGCAATTCTAAAAGAACCTCAAGGCCGATGCTCTTTCCCGTGCCATAGCCGATGTTAGTGGGGAGGAATGCAGCGGCCCACAACATAATGATACTCCTGGGGAATAAAAAAACGTCTGATGTGTGTGCTCACACACTAACCTCGAAAGGGGTAGCCGCAAATCTCACCCTTAGGGAAGAACGTAAGGTGCGCTCGGCAGCTCTAGGTTGAAGGGTCTGCACATGGGATCACTGTTACCCGTCGCTTAGCCGGAGCACGCCTGGGTTCGAAGGTCGTGTCGTTGATTTCCCGGTTCTATCCTGGTGGCCTGGTCATCACGATAATAGATGTCCACGGAGTTTGCTGGCGCCATGGGCACCACCTGTGCCCTCGCAAAGAACCGACACAAAACATAAATAAATTAATACAAACAAACACAAAATATGACCTTTAATTAAAACATATAGCGTGAATTCGATAATACATAATCTAAACCTCCACAAAAGCAATAAATGAACACAATTAAACCCTGATGCAACAGCGTCAATCAAATCGGATGAATATAAAAAAAAACAACAAATAAGAAAACTAAAAGATACTTAACTCAATAAACATAAAACATCCAAACCATAAAAAAGAACACTGGGATAAAACATAAAACCTGCGCAAAGTGCCCTCATAAATCGCACATAAATAAAACGATAATAATAAAAAAAAACAGAAAGTCACCCGCAAGAACCTGCAGGGAAGCGGATTTGAACCTACTCCAACTCTCTCCACGTGCCTAGCTGTCCTTGGAGCCATATTGCCAGTGGACTTCCGAACTGACTTGACGCGCCCTCTGAAGGTAAGAGCGGTCATTAGGGAGATAGCTCTCACTGACCGCCATATTTTTCCAAGATGGCTCATTTATGTTGCCCATAGGCCGAGGCCTTCCTTCTGCGTCGCTCGGCTCGCCAAAATTTTTTGAACACATTTTCCCGTCTGCATAGTGCTCCCATACAACATATGCTTATCCTGGACCGGGTCAGTCCAGTTCGTCCGAGTGATTTTGGCGCGGCAATCTGCTCTTGCTACAATAACGCAATGGAACTAGGAGCTTCTCCTCTGCGTACCACCACACAATCCAATGGGCTAGAGATGAGAGGGTGAATCAGGATCCTAGTACTTATCTCCGTCACTTCACGTCTGCCACTGACCAAAGCAAGAATACTGGGTCCACTCTACGTACCTCGGCGGAAATTTCGTATGAAATTCCCCGTGACTCTGATTCCGCTGGGCGCATCCCCCTTCTCCATTGTCTTTGTCGGCATCCGCCCACAATAATATGCCTTCTACTGCCGTTTCTGCGCCCTCTCGCTCCGATGGTCCCTGGAGCTGTGGGGACAGTCTGGTCCTGTGCACCTATCCATCAGTCTGCGAGGCAGAACGCAGCACAGTGGCGGTTGACCTATCAGTCGCCTCGGAACCGTCCGTAGAAGACGCAAGGCGGAACAAAAAAAGAAGACGCCCCTCCTATCCTTTGTCCCCAGGGAGCATAAAGGAGTGGCTATCTGACCAAATATATACCGGTTTAAAATCCCGCTACAAGCCTGGTACCCCGTTTTTTAGGTCTCCAACACCTATTTGAAGTCTCTTGGAGGCGCATTAATCCTGCTGGGCCTAACAATCTCCGCACCTCACCGACCATGCGGCATCCCAAACTCCTTCCATGTCGTCCCTACTGACCGCGGATATCACAATGCCCATAATCCGCTCTCTCGTTCCGTGTGTTCCCTCTCCCGTAGCACTGATTCCACCATATTACTTTGCCGACAAAGGGGGGAACATTTTTGGCCACTAAGCAACGTTCGGGGAAGACAGTTTTTTTAGTGGACATGGAAGGGGTTTGGGCCAGAGGAAAGGTCGTGGGAGCCGAGAAACATCCTGAGATTAGGCGTCTCTTGTCTAAAACTTATGCTGGCACAGAAAGAGGGAGGAAGCCTAAGGTGGGGGAGGGGGGTACTGTTACGGTGTCCCCTGCCGACCGCTCGTAGTCGGGTCGCAGTCACACCCTCAATCGCCGGCAGCTACCTCCTGCTGCGGCCGGATGCAGCGGCCGACGTCTTCGGCCGCAGCACACATCGCCCCTTGGCAATGTCACGGGAACACTATACCCGTTCTCCAACCGACAGGCGTCCTGGTCCACGGTACTCGGGCGCGCTAGCTCCTGCTGTAGCCCGGCCGTCGTGCGACGCGCGCTACCTCCTAGTGCGCCAAGCGACGTTATAGAAGGCAGTGCTACTGCGCGGGTAAATTTAAAGGGACAGTGCCGCGGCTGATAACTGGGGTTTCACCGGGCATGCGGTCCCCTATTTTCTAGAGCCCTGTCCTTCTTCCCCAGACACCTTATGCCGCAATCGATAGTGTCCTGTGCCTGAGAGGAAGCGTATAGCCTAAGTCTATATTCCTCTCGTTTATGTGGTACTCTGTACTTCTCGCTCGTCCTTGACCACGAACGATTGCACACAGCCTTGTCCGGACCTTCTGCCTTGTGCCCCTGACTACGAGCCCCCCCTATGCTATTTGCACGAATTTGTACCACGCAACACCTACGGAACTGCTACCAGTCAAGCAAGGTGCGAGCGTCAGGGTAGCGACCTGTAGTAATTCCGCCGCGAGCAAGTCCATCCCGCTTTGGCGCGGCTCTGTGCGAAAACCGGAACCTACTCTAGATTCCGTTCCCCTGCGTGGCATACATTCATCGCTTTTGTGGTTCCAGTGATCACGTACCAACATTTGATAGTGAAGTCCGTAACAGCAGCCTTTTACGTGCATATAAAAAAGGCATAAGTGGTGTTATAACAAAACAAAAAATTACTTTTCAAATGGAAAACAAAAAAAGGATCACAAAATTTTATAACCATTGTTCTCACCCCCCAAAAACATAAAAACATTTTTACATCTCCATTTTTATCTCCCCTTACTAAAATAAAAATTTTATAAAATTTTAAATTTTATAAAAATTAAATGAAAGGGAAAAAGGGTAATTACATTATAAAACCCAAAAGATCTCCCCTTACTATATAAAATAAAAAGGGTTTTTGGAAACAGAAAAGTCCATTATACTTTTCCCCATATCCCCCTGTACTATATAAATAATTAAATGGAAAAACATTAAGTACATTATACATCCCCAGTATCCCCCCTGACAAAATTTAAAAAATGTATGGTAACAGTAAGTACATTAACATCTCCATTATCTCCCCTGCACATGTATAAATAAAAATATAACAGAAAATACATTATACATCTCCAATATCTCCCCTTTTTTACTATATAATAATGTTTTGGTAACATAAAAAATTATACAACTCCGTTTCCCCCTGAAAATTTTATATAATTTTTGGAAACCCAAGTAAACTTTATATCCCCCCCTTATCCCTCTGTACATAAAATGAAAAAGGGTAACAAAATTTTCATTAACATCCCAGTATCCCCCCGGGTACTAAATAAAATTGTGGGGGAAACCAGTAATTACTTTAAAATAAAATCTCGGGTATCCCCCCCTGTATTATTTTTATATAATGTATGGTAACAGTAAGAAAAACGTTATCCCATCCCCAGAAAATCCCCCTTAAACTAAAAAATATAATTTATGGTAAAAAATTTAAATTAAAATTTTTACATCTCCATTTATCTCCCCCTGTACTATATTTTATAATGTATGGTAACTTTAATACAATATACATCCCATATCCCCCCCGGGTTTTAAAATATTAGGAAACAAGCACTCTAGTCACCGGGGGGGCCCCTATGGCCCAGGGTTTGGGGGCCCTGCGCAAAGCCCCGCCCCAAATTGGTTGAATTAATCCAAAAATTAAAATTTTTTAAGAAATTTCCTAGGGAAATTTCCCTTTTTCTTCAGATCTGACGAACCCAAATTTTTTCTCATCCACAGGAAATGTTTTTCCCCCTTTTTGTTTCACACTGCCCCCCCATCCTCCTTTTGATGTAATTTGCCCCCCCATCCCCCATTTAAAAGTATGCTTCTCCCTTTAAATTCACAACTGCTCCCATCCCCCTTTTTGTTTGGTATGCTGCCCCCAAATCCTCCTTTTTAAATGTATGCTTCCCCCCTTGATTCATTTACTGCCCCCCATCCCCTTTTTGATGTTTTGCTTCCCCCTTTTGATTCACTACTGCTCCCACCCCTCCTTTTGATGTATGCTGCCCCCCATCCCCCAATTTGATGTAATCGGGCTCCCTTTGATTTTTGAAATTTTGTAGTATAGTCATAACTTGGGCTACCCAAAATTTTTGGCAATCTTCTCTACCCCCAAATTTTTCCCTGCTGTTGAAAGGGGTCCAATTCACCTTGAAAATCCCCGTTTCCAAATTCTCCCCCCACCTGCTAATTAATTTCCCCCGACCCCCTCCCATTTTTTGTTCCATCTATACTCTGTTAAAATGCTAGTTACTTTTATAGCCAACCTGCAGTCACGTGGCCCTTTATGGTCACGGGTGACCCTGCTCAAAGTGTGGGGAATTAAATCCAGAATTAAAACCAGGATTACACAAAGGATTGCGAGGTAACACTACCCCATTTTTTCCCATTTACAACTTTCTAAACTTCGGGCACTATCCCCTTTTCCTTCCCACCTTTAACTCTACCCTCCCATTTTCCTTTGGCCAACTGCAAAACCCCCAAACACCCCCCGTTTGGCAAAAACTCAAAACATCTCCCCCCTCTTTCTCCCTTCTCACCTGTCTGCGGCCCAAACCAACCTCCCCCCCCCCCCCCAAACCCCCCCAAACTTTTCCCCCCCAAAAAAAAACCCCAACCCCCCCCCCCCCCCCCCCCCCCCAAACACCCCAACAACAACCCCCAAAAAACACCCCTGACCCCTGCTCCCCCTATCCCTCTCCTTGGAGCTTCTCTGGAACCACGGTCTGTTTTTAAAAAAAAATTTCCTACATACCTGAAATTAAATTTTTCTCAAAAAAAATTTAAATCTTTTCCCCCGGGCTGACGGGAAAAATTTGGGTGACCCCCTCTGACACAAACCCCCCCCTCCCGTTCTCCCCCCTTTTTGGGGCCCCCCAAAATTACCCAATTTTCCCCTCCCCTGGAACAAGCAAGGCGGAGGTGTTGGGCCCCCTCCTTTCTGCACTTTTCCCTTTTTCCCCCCCCTTCACCTCTGGGCCCTTCCCCTTTCACTCCCCCTCCTTTTTAGGTGCAACTCCCCGGGCCCCTTCCCCACTATGGCCCCCCTTCCCCAAACCCTTTAAGTTGGGGTTTCCCACGACCAGGCCCCCCCCTTCCCCCCGCCTTCCTTGACCCTTTGCTTCCCCGGCTCCCTCCATTTTCTATCCAGTGACATTCCCTATTATCATGGGGGACTTCAAAATCCCCCTTTACACCCCCCCCCCCCGGGCCCCCCCTGCTTTCCTTTAAAAAACTCCCTTTTCACTCGTTTCTTCCCCTTTTATCTCTCCCAAATGGACCTCTGGAAAACATCCCCAAAAGGGGTGGACACAACCCCCTGGACCTCACTTCACCCCCCTCAGCCCTCTAAAACCCGACTTCCCCAACTTTACCCCACCCCTTATCTGACCCCAATCTGCTCACCTTCTCCACCATCTCCACCCCCCACCCTCCTGTCCCCCCCCATCTATTTCCCCCCCGCAGGAAACTTACAAAACCTCACCCTACACTCTCTCTGAAACTCTTTCACCTTTTACTAACCATACCTCATTTAATGACCCAGGCCCCAAGGGCCCCCACGTTTCTACAACCACACAAACACAAAACCCTCCTTGACTCAGTCCCTCCCCTCACACACAACAAACCCCAAAATCAAGACAACCCGGCACACACACTCCCACTAAACAGCTGGGGGGAGCTTCCAGATTTGCGAACGGCCCCCTTTTTTTGGAAAGAAAACCCCCGCTCCCCCCAAAAGACTTTTTCCTCATAAAAAAAATCACTACAAAAAATTTTAAAACTTCACTCCCCCCTAAACCAAACAGGTACTTCCCAATCTCATATCCTCTCTGCTCATAACCCCAGGGAAATTTTTTACCCCCTTAAATCTCCCTCCCCCCCCCGCCACCCCCTCCTCCACCCTCCCCTTTCAGCCGGGCGACTTTGCCATTCACTTTTCCCACACAAGATTAAAACCCTTTTCAAAGAAACTTTAGCCCCCCCTCCCCAGCCCTTCCTCTATTTTCTGCACAAAACCTTCCCCCTTAACTTTTTTTTCCCCACTCTTTACAATGAAAGAAACTTTTCCTCCTACTGTCCCCAAAACCCAACCTCCCAAACCCGTAATTTTTGGAAACCCCCGCCCCTCAGGGCCCTCTTAACACACTTTGGGCCCCCGGCAGAGAGGTGTACTGGGGCCCCCCCCCCACCCTAACAAACCCCCCACCCCAAAAAATAAATAAAATACTCAAAGAAACAAATATAAACATTACCACTCAGGTCACTATTACATGACAGAGACCACAGCACTAATCGAGTATAGTAGCAAAATAACCCCTGACCGCAGGGACCACCGGAGGCGTCCTGTCTTTTCAGTCTTCTCTGAATCGTTCTTTTTCCCTTTTCCTTTCCACCAAAAACCACTTCTCCCCGCCGCCACTCGTCCCTGCAAATGTAACGCAAAAAAATCTTAGTAATTGGGGTAGGCAGGGCCGGTAAAATAGCCAGGCAGGACCGATATATAGCAAGCAGGGCAGTATATTGGCAGGCAGGGGCAGTATATGGGCAGGCAGGGCAGTTAATAGCCAGGCGGGGCAGGTATATAGCCAGGCAGGGCAGTGTATGTGGGCCAGGCAGGGCAGGTATATAGCCAGGCAGGGCAGTATATGGCAGGAAAGGGGCAGTATATGGGGAGGCAGGTCAGTGTATAGCCAGGCAGGCGGGTATATAGCCGGGCAGGGCAGTGTAGGAGCCGGGCAGGGCAGTGTATATAGCCAGCAGGGCATGTATAGCCCAGCAGGCACTATAATGGCAAGGCAGGCAGGTATATGGGGCAGGCAGGGCAGGTATATAAGCCAGGCAGGGCGGGTATATAGCCAGGCAGGGGCAGTATTATGGGCAGGCAGGGCAGTAATATAGCCGGGCAGGCAGGTATATAGCCAGGCAGGGCAGTATAGGCAGGCAGGGCATGTATATAGCCAGGGGGGCAGTGTTATAGCCAGGCAGGGGCAGTATATGGCAGGCGGGGCAGGTTATATGGCAGGCAGGGCAGGTATATAGCCAGGCAGGGCAGTATATAGCCAGGCAGGGGGCAATAAGGCAGCAGGGCAGGTATATGCAGGCAGGGCAGGGTATATAGCCGGGCAGGGCCGGGGTATATGGGCTGGCAGGGCAGGGTATATGGGCAGCAGGGCAGGGTATTTGGGCGGGAAAGGGGCAAGGTAATATAGCCGGGCAGGGCAGGGTAAATGGCAGGCAGGCAGGGTATAATGGGCAGCAGGCAGGTATATACCCAGGCAGGGCAGGGTATATGGCAGGCAGGGCAGTAGTTTTAAAAAATAAAAAAAAAAATCTTACTTACCAAGGATTTCCGCCTCTTCTCGCCGGGAGCCTTGGCCGACACAGCAGACTGCATGGCCGCGGAGCAGGCGCGCGATGACGTCATCAAATCGCGTGCCTGCCCCGCGGCCTCCTGGGAGATGAACAACGGGATCAAAAAGATCCCAGATGTTCAGCCTCGGCTGCTGCCCGCACCGCGCGGTTTCAGGAGGCGGCCGTGATGGCTACATTTGGGTGGGTCTGTGACCCGGCCATGCAGCTGTGGGATGAAGGGGACCTCGCCACAGACCGGCGCCGGCACTCGGGGCCCCCAGGGGGAAACCCCAAACCCCCCTGCGGCGACGCTCCGAGCCGGCGCTGCGGCCCGAATCCCGGCTGTCGCTCCACTGGGGCAGGGTAGGGGGGCGCCCGGGGGGGCCCCCTAATCGTGGGGCCCCCGGCAATGGCCTACCGGGCCCAATGGGAAAGACGGCCCGGGCGCCACACACCTTATCCCAACCTTAGGCTCTTTAAATCCCACCCTCACCCATCTTTTCAACTTATCGCTCACATCAGGCTTTTCCCTTTCCTCCTTTAAACATCTACTGTCACTCCCCATCCTTAAAAAACCACCCCTTGATCCCTCCTCTCGTCCAACATCGCCCCACTCACTGCTCCCTTTTCCCCCAAAACCCCTCAGCAGCACGCTATCTTCATGCCCTCCCACCTCTCCCCCAACTCCTTCTTGCCCCATACAATCGGGTTTCCGACCCAACCACTCCACTGAAACTGCCCTAACCAAATCACCAATGACCAAGCAACTGCCAAAGCCTCACGCCAGACTCTGTCCTTTCCTTCTAAGACTTGTCCTCTCCTTTTTGACACGTCAAACCCTTCCTCCTCTACAAATCCTCTCCTCCCCCGGCATTACGGACTTGGCTCTTTCGGATCTCCTCGACCTTTCTGATCGGACATTCACGTCTCTCATTCTTCCCCCACCTCCCCCCCCCCCGCCTCTCTCTTTTTGTCCCCCCAGGGGCAGTCCTGGGGCCCTTTTCTCTTTTTTTATCTACACCCTTGGTCTGGGTCAACCATGCTTCACATGGCTTTCATTACACCTTAGCTGAGAAAACCCAGCTTTATATCTCGGGCCCCAAAGTCACCTCTCTACTCCCCCACCCACTGCCGTCCTCCATTTCCCCTTTTTCCCTCCCTCTCCTAAAACAAATGTGGGGAAAACAGAATTCATCATCTTTCCGCCGTCCCCCCCATCCCTCCACCGATCTTTCTATCACGTCAATGGGTTTCACACTTTCACCGTTCCGCAAGTCCGCTGCCTTGGGAATCCCCTCCGCTCTATCCTTCCCAAAACCCCCACATCCAAACCCCACCTCTGCCTGCCGCTTTTCCCCCTGAAAAAAAATCTCTCGCATCCTTCATTCCTAACTTCGACCCCACAAAAATGCCCTTTTATCCCCCTTTTATCTCCCGCCTTTACTATGCCAAACCTTCTCTTGCCTCCCACACACTCTCGCTCCCCCCAAACCATCCTTAACTCTGTGCCCTCTTATCCCCCTCTCCCTCGTACTCCTCTGCCTCTCCCCCCTGTCAATCCCTTTACTTTGGGTACCAAAAATTTAGCGAATTCATTTCAAGTTGCAAAACCCGATCTACAAGGCTCTCCATAACCTCCCCCCCAACATTCTGCCCAAATCTCCAATATCTCCCCTCACGCAATCTTTCCCCTCCTCCCCGGGGGGTTCTCCTCTTTTCACCCCTTAACACTCCTCACAAACCTCCCCAAACTTCTCTCCCTTCCCCCCCCCACTCGGAATGCACTGCCCCCCAAAACATGAGACTCCTGCCACTCTCACCACTTTAAAAACAACCAAAACCCATTTCTTCAGGATTGCCTTAACCTACAATAACCCCGCCCACTATACACCCCACAAACATGCTGCCCCCTCCTCCTGTCTCTTCCCCCCCTC
>JAODAL010052845.1:0-25703 GCA_025379985.1 Phyllomedusa bahiana
GTTTTTTTCCATTCTTTTGTGCAATTAAATCCAAGGGTTAACTAAGTATTTTTCTGCAGTTGTACTTAGTAAAGAAATGTTCTTTTTCACGCCAAAGAAGAAATTTTTCTGTAGCATAATTCATATCCGAAGGTTAATTAAGCCTGTTTGGGCTTTTATATTCAGTAAAATACACAGTGTTTTTAAACGGCACATACAAGTAAATTTTTCCTGGCCATTTGTGGAGCGCAATTTATATCCAAGGGTTACCCAAGCTTGTTACTGGGTTCATTTGGAGTCAAATACAGGGTGTGTATTTATCATATGCAGATATCTTCATCAAACAGTGTCTGTACATTTTAGAACAAACAGTATGTCAGACAGAGAGGTGGCAGGCTCTTCACCTGCGAGTGGCAGTGGCACAAACATTCCTGGAGCAGGCCCAGGTCGCAGCACAGCAAGGGGACGTCGCAGCAGGGGTCACTCGGTGAGGCCACAACTGCCGCTGTCATCTAGACAACCCCAGCCAAGAGTTGGTGGGAACGTCAGACACAACCCTTAGTTGGCATGGCCCGGGAGCGGGTCAGCGGCCCTCACCTGTCCTCAACCCGCCTCTGTCCCATCCGAATCCCTCAGCCAGAGATCTACTATGTGGTCTGGGCTCAGCGGCACTATATAGCGAGGATGAACAATTTGAGGAGGGCAGTCAGCAGCTACTTGGCAGAGAAGAAATGGGGCCAATATCCCCTGCTTCTTGCAGTAGCTGGCAAAGTATAGATGTGGAGAGTGGCATGGGAGGTCATGTTGTGAGGGGTCAGCCTCTGCATACCAAGACAGGTGATGAGGACAGCAGTGACAATGAAACACAAATAGATGATGATGTAGCCGACCGCACTTGGGAGCCGGGTGAGGCAAGGGCTTCATCATCATCAGGAGAAGAGGGCGTCAGCTTGCGCGTAAGGCAGCGGCGCAGCCAGCAAGTGGGTTGTGTGGCCGTGAGTCAGCAGGAAAGCAGCAGTATGAGGTCGGGAGCCAAGCGGCCATGGGGTAAAAAACCCGCTTCGCAGGTCCAAGAAAGTAGCGGCACAGGGGCTCAGCGAGGCAGCGGCGGTAGTAGTCACTCAGTGCGGAGCGTTGGCGGTAAAATCCGATACTCGGCGGTGTGGCAGTTCTTTGCTAAGACACCGGAGGAGCCGAATATGGGTATATGTAGAATCTGTAGGCAGAAATTGAAGCGGAGCCAGGGAGCTAACGTTGGCACCCGGCCCTGCGTCAACACATGCAGCGTCACCATCTGGTGGCCTGGGAGAAACGTGGCTCAGATGTGGTGGTCCATCCTGCCGCCGCAGCAACAGCAGCAGCAGCGCCCAGTGGCATGCATGCCATTGCAGCCAGTCAAGGCTCCACCACCTCTGCAGAAGGGAGCTGTTTCTCTTTGACATCATCTCCCGGTCCAGATGCTCCTGCTCCATCATGGCGCAGCAGTCGTTCAGCGAGGCGATTGCAAAGAGACAACAGTATGCGTCCAACCATCCTAAGGTGCAGAAGCTGACCGTGCTGCTGTCCAAGTTGTTGGTACTGCAGTCCCTCCCTTTCCAAATGGTGGACTCTGCACCGTTCAGAGAACTAATGGCTTGTGCTGAGCCGAGATGGAGAGTTCCAAGCCGTAATTTATTTTCCAAAAGGCAGTACCAGCACTTCATAAATATGTAGAACAGAAGGTGGGCCAGTCCTTGAGCTTATCGGTTTGTTCCAAGGTGCACGGCAGCGTGGACGTCTGGAGCTGTAACTACGGTCAGGGCCAGTACATGTCCTTTACGGCCCACTGGGTGAATGTGCTTCCTGCCCAGGCACACCAACAACTTGGACAGGAGACGGCGCTTTCTCCTCCACGTTGTCAAACTGCGGCTCCTGGGCCAATGTCCGCTTCCTCCGTCTCCACCACCACCACCACCATCTCAGCCTCCACAAGTACTGCTCCATCATACCACATGTGTAGGGCACAGCGGTGTCACGCAGTTCTACACCTGGCTTGCCTCGGCGAACAAAGTCACACAGGGGAGGAACTGCTCCGCGTCATGCAGCAAGAAATCGATGTGTGGCTTTCTCCGCGCCAACTGCAAATCGGAACCATGGTGACGGACAATGGGAGGAACATTGTGTCCGCGCTGCACCGAGGAGGGATGGTCCATGCGCCCTGCATGGCGCACGTGTTCAATTTGGTTGTGAAAAGGTTCCTGAAGTCTTCCACCGATCTTCAGAAGATTCTGAAAATAGCCAGGAAACTGTGCAGGCACTTCATCCATTCCTACAAAGCCAGGAACACCCTCCTCGAATTGCAGCGGCAGAATGGCCTCCCCCAACACACTCTGATATGCGATGTTTCCACCCGTTGGAATTCCAGCCTGCACATGTTGGACCGACTGTATGAACAGAGAAAGGCCATTAACGATTTTTTGATGATCCAGGCGGACAGGAGTACTCCCCTGTGTAACTTTGATGTCAGCCAGTGGCAGCTCATGCGTGACACCTGCCGTTTGTTGAGGCCATTCGAGGAGGCCACGTTATTTGTCAGTCGCCAGGACTACAGGATGAATAACATCATTCCACTGCTTCATGTCCTGGAACAGATGCTGAAAAATCTGTCTGGGCAGGGGACTGGAGACGTGGCGACTACATCTCGCGGCCACATGAGTCCGGGGTGGACTGAAATGGAGGAGGAGGAGGACATTGGAGCAGAAGCATTGTCTGGTGAAATGAGTGGATTTTCTACCCAGGTGACAAGAGAGGAGGAGCAGGAGCAGCTGGAGGAGGTAGATGGAGATGAGGAAGACGAGGTAGATGACCCCCAAGCACCGTGGCAGTATACAGTGGAGATGGAGGCAAGGAGCCCCTCGAAGTCACTTGTGCAGATGGACCGCAGCATGCTGATTTGCCTGGCTAGTGACAGCCGAATAGTCACCATCAGACAGAGGGATAACTTCTGGCTCTCCACCCTATTGGACCCTCGCTACCGGTCCAAAATGGGAGCCTTTTTCCCAGCTGCTGAGAGGGAGGACAAACCCCAATACTATAGGGAAATCCTCCGTAGTCAGTTGGCCGCTGCCTATGTGCGGCATCGTCCCTCCTCTGACAGGTCTGACCGGGGGGTTCTTCAGCGCTCACGTACTACTGCCACGGCTGCTGGGGGAAGGTGGGGGGGTAGGAGCAGTACCAGCTCCATCAGCAGCAACCTAAGTCTGGAGTCATTGATGAGCAGCTTCCTTCACCGGCCTAGTGAGGAGGGCAGTCGCCAGCAGCAGCAGCAGACCCTGAACCAACAGGTGGTGGCCTACTTGGAAAGCACTCTGCAACCCCAGTTAGAAGATCCGATGGACTACTGGGCAGCCAAACTGGATGTGTGGCCGCAACTTGCCGAGTTTGCAGTGGAGAAGCTGTCCGTCCCGGCCAGTAGTGTGGCATCAGAGCGGGTGTTCAGTGCGGCTGGGGCCATCGTTACCCCAAGGAGAACCCGCTTGTCCACGGGAAATGTGGAACGACTGACCTTTGTCAAGATGAATCAGGCGTGGATCGGCCAGGATTTCCACACACCAATGCCTTAGGCGTCAGACTACATCAGCCATGACGCCTCACCCAAACTGTGAAAAATGAGTCTGGGTTCAAACTACCTGCCTCAGCCACTATTCTGATGCCGCCATCCGCCTCATGCCACACATCTGCTGCCAGTTTCTCCATCTGCCACCAACCATCTTTACCAGGGACTGGTATTGCCACCCACCTCCACACTCTGTCATTGTGCCACTGCCTGACCTCATGCTGCTGCTGCCGTGACCTCCACACTGTGTCATTGTGCCACTCTGTGGCCTACTCCTGTTTTTGCCACCTCCAGAATGTCCTTGTGCCACTCACTGACCTCATGCTGCTGCTGCCGTGACCTCCACACTGTGTCATTGTGCCACTCTGTGGCCTACTCCTGTTTTTGCCACCTCCAGAATGTCATTGTGCCACTCACTGACCTCATGCTGCTGCTGTGGCTGCTGCCGTGACCTCCACACTCTGTCATTGTGCCACTCTGTGGCCTACTCCTGTTTTTGCCACCTCCAGAATGTCATTGTGCCACTGTCTGACCTCATGCTGCTGCTGTGGCTGCTGCCGTGACCTCCACACTGTGTCATTGTTCCACTCTGTGGCCTACTCCTGTTTTTGTCACCTCCAAAATGTCATTGTGCCACTGTCTGACCTCATGCTGCTGCTGTGGCTGCTGCCGTGACCTCCACACTGTGTCATTGTGCCACTCTATGGCCTACTCCTGTTTTTGCCACCTCCAGAATGTCATTGTGCCACTGTCTGACCTCATGCTGCTGTGGCTGCCGCCGTCACCTCCACGCTCTGTCACTAATGTTGCCACCTGAGCTCTCATCTTGTTTTTTTCCAGCTGTCGCTGCCATGACTTTATCAGGCTGCATTCAGTTTTTTGGTCAGTTTTGCCCTCTTAAGTGCCCAGGGAATTTTATAGTGAAGCGATTCTAAGAGCGGCGGCAGTCATGTGCGTGTCATACTAAAACACAACATTGTATGAAGACCAAACCAAGATCCCTCTGCATATTTAAGCACAACGTTCTACAGCACCCTCCAGGCTCTGTGCAGCCTGGAAATAGCTGTTTTTAACGTGATTCGTCCCGAAGTAATTCGGACCGAAATGAATTTTGTCGGGAAATTCAGGGAAGTGACCGAATCGAATTTTTTAGAAATACGCCCATCTCTAATCTTCAGTGTTGTCCCATTGAGAGATATAATACATTTACAAAAATATGAGGGGTGTACTCACTTTTGTGAGGATACTATATATGGGAAAAGATAGCCCTGTTTTCATAAAAGTGAACATCAACAAACAGGAAATATTTTTTCTTTAATGTGGTCTTTACATTCAATTTCTTTTGTAAACAAAAACGTAATGAGAATATTAGGTAATATCAAAGCAGGACACTGTGTACTTAATGACACTCACCAATGGTATTTAGAGTCTGTGAGAATCTGAGTATGTTTTTATCAAAGACACATCTTGTTCTGCAGTGTAAAGTATTTTCCAGTAATTTAGCCTATTTAACATGCTTGAGGATGTGTAAGCTGAACATGTAGCAGAAAGGTGGAATATAATGGCTATTTTAGTTTTACATTGTTCTGACATATTTACCAGGAATATAATTTAATTAACAATAAGCAAACAACGCTTCGGTCTTTGGTTTCGATTGCTGTATACCAGAATAACAATTTCAAAGTTGGGTTGGAATGAAAGTCCTTTGCTCCTATTACATACAGATTTCAACTTCAAATGCAATATTACATTTTTGTCACTGTTATCAAGGAATTTGACTCTCAAAAGGGAGTATATAAAATTCATTTTCAATTAAACACAATTACCAGCTGAGTGAAAAGGAGTACATGACCATCTGTGACCTTCCTTCACACTCCTCATTTTCTTTATGAGAATAGGTCGGGGAATCATTAATCTGAATTGCTGAGTTAAAGAAAACAGAAAGCAAGTCTTTTTAATGTATTTTTAAAATGTAAGGAGAATTCTGTATTTAATGTTTGGTTATGACTTCTCTAAAGGTGTGGAGGAAGGGAAGTAGAAGCAGCTCTGGGAATTGTTCTTCTTCAGAAAATGCATTTTGAACATCTTACAGATCAACCTATTCTTATCTTTCAGGACAGAGTAATTGTATTTTATTGCAGTATGAGTTGTAGCAATTGGCCCCATTTTGGCATACGTATAATTTTCCATTCACCAGTCAATAAATTATAAGTTAAAGGGGTTGTCCAATGTAAAAAAGAGAAATACATTAAAAATAAAAAAGTTAAGGCACTTTCACAATATACTTTTATCATGTGTTTTGCAGGCTTCCTACACTTCTGCATCTGCTATTTGGTGACAAGAAACTTAGATGTTCTGTGTGGCTTGACTGACAGGAAACAGCTCTGTATCAAGCCCAAGAGATCGGATCACCAAGAGGTTGGCTTTCTTAGGGCAGTCTTTGGAGCCACTACTTTTGGCTTAAGTAATGCACCTGCGGTTTTTCAAAACTTTGTTAATGATATCTTCCGAAACCCCATTGGGTGCTTTGTCGATGTTTATTTGGATGATATTTTGGTATTTTTCCCCTAACGGGTCTTCTCTTGTGGAACAGGTGTGCGCTGTCCTGCTGATTCTTAGGGAGAATCACTTGTATGCAAAACTTGAAAAATGGCTCTTTGGGGTCCAAGACCTATATTTCCATGGTTATATTCTTATTCCGTATGCCTTCTGTATGGATCCCGTCAAGGTTCGGGCTATTGTGGCTTGAGTACAGCCGAATTCCCTGAACGCCCTCTAGAGGTTGTTTGTGGTTTGCCAATTACTACAGAAAATGTATCCGTTGCTTTTGTTCCATAGCTAAAATATAACTTTTAATGAAATTTGTTAAAAAGAAGATATGTAATCTGTCACGGACGCCCCTGCGACCACTGTCCCGGGTCGCAGGCGCGCCCGTGCCCCTGCTCTCAGCGGAGCCCCAGTCCCGCACGTCGGATTCGGGGTCCGCTCGTGTCTCTGTCCCAGCCGGCGTTCACTTACCCGGCCACGCTCCTGCTCAGCCTGTCTTCAGTTCCCGACCGTGGCTCCACCCCTAGGGCGCCCGCAGCCCGGCTGTTTGAAATTTAAAGGGGCAGTGCGCCGGTAATTGGTCATTGCCGGGCACTGCTCCTATTTAAGTCCGGCCTCTTCCTGCCGGCCCTCGCCGGATCCTTGGTGTATATTCCCATGGTGAAAGTGTTCCAGAGCGTTCCTGTCTTGCCTTACCGTGTACCGACTCTCTGCTTACGTTTACCGTCTACGAACCTTGCCGCCTGCCCTGACCTCCTGCTTGTCTACCGTCTACGAACCAGAGCCGCCTGTCCTGACCTCCTGCCTGTCTACGACCACGAGCCTGCCTGCCGTTACTGTACCTCGCACTCTTGGCCGCCACCGCAGGCAAGCCCCGCCAGTGGTAGTGACCTGGTGGAAACCCGCCGCAGCAAGACCATCCCGCTTTGCGGCGGGCTCTGGTGAATACCGGGTCCCACTTAGATTCCACTCCCTGGTGTGGGCTTACGCCATCGCCTGCGGTGGTCCAGTGGATCCACCTCCAGACCGTAACAGTAGGATCCGGCCATGGATCCCGCCAAGGTGCCGTTACCCAGCCTGGCGGATCTGACGACCGTCGTTGCTCGCCAGTCTCAGCAACTCGGTCAACAGGCGCAGCAACTCACCCAGCTATCCACCATGTTGCAGCAACTCGTCACCGTCCAGCAGCAGCAGCCTTCGCCAGCTCCAGCGGTTGTTCCTGCCTCTACGGTTCCGGTGGCTCTGAGGGGGCCCAAGCTTCGCCTGTCGCTCCCGTCCAAGTTCGACGGAGACCCGAAACTCTGCAGGGGGTTCATCACCCAATGCTCTATGCACGTGGAGCTGATGACTGATCAGTTCCTGTCCGAGCGTGCGAAGGTGGCTTTCGTGGTCAGCCTCCTGTCCGGGAAAGCCCTGGCATGGGCTACACCTCTATGGGACAGAAACGATCCAGTGACGGCGGATCTACAGTCATTTCTCAGCGAGTTCCGCAACGTCTTTGAGGAACCAGCCCGTGCCTCCTCCGCTGAGACAGCCCTCCTAAACTTACGCCAGGGGGACCTGTCTGTAGGAGACTACGCGGTACAGTTCCGCACCCTGGCCTCCGAACTGTCTTGGAACGAGGCCGCGTTGTGTGCTACCTTCAAGAAAGGGCTCTCAAGCCGAGTTAAGGACGTCCTGGCCGCTAGAGACCTTCCGTCTTCCCTCAGTGACCTGATCCGGTTAGCAACTCGCATTGACATCCGCTTCCTTGAACGGGAGGAAGAACTTCGGCAAGAGCATCTGTCAGCCCAACCTCGCCGGTTTCCTCGCCTGGCACCGGTGTTCCAGAGGCCTCCCGCGCCACAGCCGCCAACACCCACCGAGGAGCCCATGCAAATTGATCGGGCTCGTCTTTCTGAACAGGAGTTGGCCCAGCGTCGGCAAAAGAACTTGTGCCTCTACTGTGGCAGCCCGGAGCATTTTCGGAGAAATTGCCCCAAGCGTCCCAAGCCTGCGGGAAACTTCCGCACCTAGGATCTGTGGGAGAGGCATTCCTAGGTGCAACCTCCTCCTCTCCACGCCTGTTGATGCCTGTGCAGGTCGTGTCAGAGACTGGCATCACGTTCCAAGTTCCGGCGTTTCTGGACTCAGGCTCCGCCGGGAACTTCATACACCAGTCTCTAGTGAAGCAGTATCGGCTTCCGGTGGTACGTCTGGAGAAACCGCTTGTCATCTCGTCCGTCAGCGGGGAGCTACTTAGCGACACCATCCAGTTGGTCACCAAGCCACTGTCCCTCCACGTGGGGGGGCGCTGCATAAGGAAGAAATCTCCTTCTACGTGTTGCCTTGCTCCTCATCGGTGGTTCTCCTCGGACTCCCATGGCTGCGGCTCCACTCTCCTATCCTGGACTGGTCTACTGGAGAGGTGATTCGTTGGGGTCCCAACTGTCGGGGGCGCTGTTTGGTGGCACCTCGCCCGGTGCTTTCCTGCTCTCGCTCAACCCTCCGGGAGCCGCTGCCCGGGCTGCCGCCCGAATACCTGGAGTACGCCGATGTGTTCTCTGAGAGACAAGCCGAGAGTCTGCCTCCGCATCGTCCATACGATTGCCCAATCGACTTATTGCCAGGCACCAGTCCTCCCCGAGGCCGAGTCTACCCTCTGTCGGTTCCTGAGACCCAAGCCATGTCCGAGTACATCCAGGAGAATCTCAGGAGAGGGTTCATCCGGAAGTCCTCGTCCCCCGCGGGTGCGGGGTTCTTTTTCGTAAAGAAGAAGGACGGTACCTTACGGCCCTGCATAGACTACCGGGGTTTGAACAAGATCACGGTGAAGAACCGTTACCCACTGCCATTGATCACGGAACTGTTTGACCGCCTGCAGGGCGCAAAGATCTTCTCTAAGTTGGATCTGAGAGGGGCCTATAACTTGGTCTGAACTGGCAAGGGCGATGAATGTAAGACAGCCTTCAACACCAGGGATGGGCACTTTGAGTACCTGGTGATGCCCTTCGGACTGTGCAATGCTCCTGCCGTCTTTCAGGAGCTAGTGAATGACGTCTTCAGGGACCTCCTCCACACCTGCGTGGTGGTCTACCTTGATGACATCCTGGTGTTCTCTCCTGACCTCGAGACCCACCACAGCCATGTTCGTCAGGTACTGAGACGTCTCCGGGAAAACCACCTGTACGCCAAGCTGGAGAAGTGCATCTTCCATCAGACCAGCCTCCGTTTCTGGGGTACGTCATCTCCGACCAAGGCCTATGGATGGATCCAGCAAAACTGTCTGCCGTGTTGCAGTGGCCACGCCCAGTCGGGCTACGGGCTATCCAGCGATTCTTGGGCTTCTGCAACTACTATCGCCAGTTCATCCCTTACTTTTCTACGCTGGTGGCCCCGATAGTAGCTCTCACCAAGAAACAGGCCAATCCACGCAGCTGGCCGGTCGAGGCCGAGGAGGCGTTTTCAAAGCTCAAATCCGCCTTCTCTACGGCCTCTATCCTTGCACGTCCGGATTCTACGAAACCCTTCACACTGGAGGTAGATGCCTCTGCCCCCTGCCTGGCGGAGCTATTCTTCCTTCATGTGTTCCGGCTGCATGGACTCCCTCAGCAAATTGTCTCAGACCGGGGAGTTCAAGTCTCCAAGTTTTGGCGAGCCCTGTGCAATCAACTTCAGGTCAAGCTCGACTTCTCCTCCGCCTATCACCCACAGACGAACGGCCAGGTGGAGAGGGTCAACCAAGTCCTGGGATGTTACCTTCGCCACTTCGTCTCGGCACGTCAAGATGATTGGTCCAACTTGCTGCCATGGGCGGAGTTTTCGTATAACTCCCTTGAGTCCGAGTCCGCGGGGCTCTCTCCCTTCTACATCGTGTATGGCCTGCATCCCCGCCCTCCTCTCCCCCTGGCAACCTCCTCTGAGGTTCCGGTGGCGGACGCACTGGTTCAAGACATGAAGACCATCTGGTCCCAGACCCGTCAGTCGCTGCTCCGCGCTTCCGAACGCATGAGGACTCAAGCAGATAAAAGAAGAATCCCTCCTCCGGTCTTCTCCCCAGGCGACAAGGTGTGGCTCTCGTCTAGATACGTCCATCTAAAGATGCCTTCACATAAACTGGGACCCCGTTTTCTGGGACCCTTCGAGGTCATCAGCCGCATCAACCCGGTGTCATACAAACTCCGGCTCCCTCCTACGATGAGAATCCCCAACTCGTTTCACGTCTCCTTACTGAAACCCCTGGTCCTTAATCGTTTTTCCCAGAAGGACGTTCATCCTCCATCTGTGGCTGATGCGCCCAATGTCTTCGAGGTCAAAGAAATTCTGGGCATGAGGAGAACTAGGGGAAAGCGATACTTCCTGGTGGACTGGAAGGGGTTCGGCCCCGAAGAGAGGTCCTGGGAGCCGGAGGAGAACATCCTGACCCGTAGCCGTCTCCCGAGATTTCTCCAATCCAGTAAGAGAGGGGGGCCCAAGCGGGGGTGGCCCAAGGGGGGAGTACTGTCACGGATTCCCCAGCGACCACTGTCCCGGGTCGCAGGCACGCCCCTGCTCCCAGCGGAGCCCCGTCCCGCACGTCGGGTTCGGGGTCCGCTCATGTCCCTGTCCCAGCCGGCGTTCACTTACCCGGCCACGCTCCTGCTCAGCCTGTCTTCAGTTCCCGGCACGTGGCTCCGCCCCTAGGGCGCGCGCGGCCCGGCTGTTTGAAATTTAAAGGGGCAGTGCGCCGGTAATTGGTCATTGCCGGGCACTGCTCCTATTTAAGTCCGGCCTCTTCCTGCCGGCCCTCGCCGGATCCTTGGTGTATATTCCCATGGTGAAAGTGTTCCAGAGCGTTCCTGTCTTGCCTTACCGTGTACCGACTCTCTGCTTACGTTTACCTTCTACGAACCTTGCCGCCTGCCCTCACCTCCTGCTTGTCTACCGTCTACGAACCAGAGCCGCCTGTCCTGACCTCCTGCCTGTCTATGACCACGAGCCTGCCTGCCGTTACTGTACCTCGCACTCTTGGCCGCCACCGCAGGCAAGCCCTGCCAGTGGTAGTGACCTGGTGGAAACCTGCTGCAGCAAGACCATCCCGCTTTGCGGCGGGCTCTGGTGAATACCGGGTCGCACTTAGATTCCACTCCCTGGTGTGGGCTTACGCCATCGCCTGCGGTGGTCCAGTGGATCCACCTCCAGACCGTAACATAATCCCTCTTATTTTATGTGCTCATTACCAATACCTAAAGCAGCTTCCTTAATTTTCCTGTAGATGCAGATAAGTGGAAGGCGGAGGCCAGAGCTGTATTTTCAGACACTGAGTTAGATACTGATCAGAGTGATCTTTTGGATTTAAGGGTGGGTTTTAAACAAGTCTATATATCCTATAGAGCTAACATCAAATCGTGGTGGGAAGATCAGACGTTGGAACACTATATAGAATCTCGGATAGTTCCAGCAGGTTTAAGAATAGATGTCACTCCTGCGGTCAGATCACAATCAGAGCCGCTTATAAAAGAGTGGGAAACTGAGTTAATAGACAGTTCGATACGTCTAATGAGGATCCTGCTGAAAGAGGAAACTAAGACGTTAGAAAATACATCAGTTACTCTTAACAATCTTATAGAACAAGCTGTTAAACTTAAAGGCCTCGTTCACACGGCTTATTTGGGGACGGATTGGCGCCGTACTCCGCGCCGGATTTGCGCTTCAGTACGGCGCCAATCCGTCCCTGTCATTATGGTAATCCACTGCTCTCCTATAGACCAGTGGATTCCGTCGCTTCCCCGCTCGGCGAATCCGCGCGGGGGGGAAAGTGACATGCACATTATTTACGGCGCGGACGCGCCGTAAACAATGCATTGTCTATGGGGCCGGGAGCGGCGCCCCCGCCGCGCTCCGGCCCCGCCCCGCCCCTTATTCACGGCGGATTTGTGAGCTCAATACGGCTCACAAATCCGTCGGGAATAAGCCGTGTGAACACGGCCAAAGGAGACCCAGACCATATTAGACGGGAGCAAAATTTACAAAACTCAATAGAGAGATATCAAACAGAATTGAGAACTCGTAAATGTAAACAGTATTTGAGGGATTCGCAGGAATTTAGAGAAGGAAAGGCGTACAGCTTTTTGAGAACTAGGAATACTACATCTAAAGAGACTCTAACATCAGAGGCAGAATCATCAGATAACTCCCAAGCAGCTGATCCAATACAGATACGCAGGAGAGGTAGACCAAAAGATAGCCGTTCCAAAAAATGGAATCAATATCACAACCAAAGTGGAAGGGGAGAGCAATTAAATTCTTATGTCCCTTCTTCTTTGTCTGGCTGCTCCAATATGCCTTCTTTTTTAGAGGGGAGGGGGGGCCGACCACACGGCCTCCAACAGAGACCAACGTAATAAGTCTGGACCAGCACCAGATTGTTAATCTCTAAGATAGAATCTTGAATGATATTTAATTGGCAGTATTACAGAGGGGCTTGACGTTTGTTCTAACCACCAGATTTGATGATTTTACCTGGATCAAGGATATACATTTCTATGCACGCAAATTAAAATGGCACAAATTTTATAAGATACAAAATCGGCTAACCAGCCAACAATTAGGGGTGACATCACAAGATCTAGAAGGTATACGTTTACTTGAGTAACTTGTAGATGAAGGAGAAAGTCTAAAGGGGCAAACAAATCTTAAACCAAAACGTAGAAAGATGCCGCCTCATCAATTAGAAACTCCTGAAATTTATCTATTTGTTAGGATGGTGTCTAAGGAATTACAAACTTTACAGGTACAAAAACATAGTTTTTCAAATAACCTCACGAGGGAAGAACAAATGGCTCTACTGTCATTAGAACAGGATAAAATACTTGTCATTAAGCCATCTGACAAAGTGAGCAACATCGTTATCGTGAGTCATGATAAATATAGTAAAATGTGTACTGATCTGTTAAAGGATAAAACATGTTACACTGTCCTCACGAGGGATCCGACACAAACCTATATTGCTGATTTAGAACAAATCCTGGTGAAGGGATTAGAAGAAGAACTTATTTCAGAAATGGAATTTAAGTTCATGACACCATCCAACCAACACACCCACCTTCTATGCGGTCCCCAAAATACATAAGAGCCTTTCCCCGTTGAAAGGAAGGCCCATAGTATCGGGAGTAGATTCTATCACGCAGAATGTGGGTGTTTATGTGGATTGTATCTTACAGAAATTTGTGGTTGAATTACCGTCTTATATACGGGACACGTCAGATTTGCTAAGTAAATTGGAAGGAATTACAGTGAACAATAATGTATGGCTAGCTTCCATAGATGTACAATCCCTTTACAGTAATATCCCGCATGACATTGGCATTAGGGCAGTGGAATATTTCCTGTCAACAAGAAGCATTCAATACCAAAGGCACAACACCTTTGTGATAGCTCTGTTAGAGTTTACCTTGAGACACAATTTTTTTGTATTTGGCACGAAGGCCTTCCACCAGCTCAGGGGCACAGCAATGGGGAGCCCGTGTGCTCCCACGTATGCAAATTTGTTCCTGGGCTGGTGTGAGGCCACACTGGTGTCTCAGGCAGAGGACGTCCAGTGGCCACCCCAGATTTTATTCTGGGGGAGATTTATAGATGATATTTTCATCCTCTGGGAAGGTGAAAAGAGTGCCTTTGAAGACTTTGTAGCGAAACTTAATGTTAATGAAATAGGCATGCACTTCACATATGAGATCCAGGAGAGGTGTTTGCCGTTTTTGGACATCATGATTATGAAGGACAAATATGGCAATATACAGACGAACATGTATAGGAAACCCACGGCCACAAATAGCCTATTACATTGGGATAGTCATCACCCGGTTCCATCTAAATGAGGTATCCCCAAAGGGCAGTTCCTGCGAGTAAGAAAAACTGCTCCAGGGAGAGGGACTTTAGGAGGCAGTCAGGCCTACTGAAGGATCGTTTTTTGAGTACAGGATACCCAGAACACACCTTGGTACTGTCATTCCAACAAGCGAAAAGTAGTGATCGAGCAAAATTGCTTCAGACACGGATTAGTCGCAATGAGGTAGAAAACAAAGCCCACATAATAGCCACATTTGATGATAGAAATTCTCAAGTTATTAAGATTCTCAAAAAGTATTGGGGGACTTTACATTTAATCGGAATAACGGACTATGTCCCCAGGGGTGTGGTGTGTAAAAGGGGGTTATTAAAAATGGGATAATTTTTTTTTTTTTTTTAAAAAAATTGAAATTTTAAAAAGGGATGGGATTTTTGATGTGGAAGATGTTTTAGGGTTAATTGATAGGTAAAAATTAGTATGTAATAATAAAATTTTATGTACCTTTTGTTGTAAGAAGAGTTTTTGTTTTGAGAATCTTTTGCCTTGGGCTAAAAGGGAAAAACTAAAAGAGCATTTTGACGGAGAGTGGGAGAACATTCAGGAGACATCTGTCATAAGCGGGATACCCCTCTAGCACGGCATATCCATGAGTTTCATAATGCTGATAGCAAGGTTTTTAAGTTCATATTTTTGGGGTTAAAAACCCTTTCACCAAAGGGGAACCTCAATAATAGAATATTGTGTAAAAAACCAAGGGATTCAAAAAATCCCTCAGGACTAAATGAACCCATGTATTTTGGCGTTTTCTATAGTTTTGTTAGTTTACAATTAAAAAAAAACCCAACCTTTTTTAAAGCATATCATTTTTTAAAAAAAGCCGTGGAGGTGGGCGGGTGCAAAACCAAAAAGGAGGTACTCTTCTCCTTAATAGTTTTTAAAAACAAATATTTTTTAAATACAACGTAAGTTCTGCACAAAAAACATTTCTGAAAAAAAAAAGCACCCCCCACCTCCACAGGCGTTATATCAATGCCTAGCTTTTAAAGGTTGGTGCTTTTTTTTATTTTCTCCTGCATTTTGGAGCCTTTTTCACAGTAAGGTCGAAGTTGGGTCAGGGGGAGAGATAATATAGAGTAGGACCCCCCAAAGAGATCCCGTTTAAGCCGGGGTGGCTTTTAGCATTTTTTGGCCAAAAACATCGACCAAGGATCCAAAGTTTTTCAATATTTTAGAAGCATAAAAAGCTTTTTGGAATTTCCATGTGGTTTTTTTTTTCCCTTTTTGCAGTGGTGTGCCCCTGGTATGGACTGTGTGCATATGTATATGGCCGCAGCCAGCCAGTGGCACCCAGGTTCGCAGGGTTTTTTTCAAAATTTTTTTTTGTGCAAATTTTACATTGTTATTTGGGGACATATTTGCTTTTAAAAATATATAAGGAAAGAATACCTCCATTTTTGGGTTTCCCCCCCCGCCCCCACCCCCACAGGCGTTAAATCAACACAATCTTTAAAGGTTGGTGCTTTTTTTATTTTTCTCTCTGCATTTTGGAGGCCGTTTGGCACAGAGAGGTCTGAAGTTGACCCAGGTGAGAGATACTATAGAGTAGGACCACCCAACTGAGATCCCGTTGTAACCCGGGGGTGGCTTGAGCATTTTTTGGCCAAAAACATGCGGACCAAGAATCTCAAAGTTTTTTCATATATTGTAGATAGCATAAAATGCTTCTTTGGATATAAGAAAAAACGGCGCAATATGAGAGGGTTGAAAAGTGTATATATATTTTTTCATTAGGTTGGGACAACTATATATGTGGGATTTGCATTATTATCAGATATGCCCTCTTTGTGAACTTTGCTGTAATCAGTGCAGCACTTTGTATATTAATAAGTGATAGTTGCGCCCCTTTCTAGATGTAGTTAAGCTGATAGGCTGCCGATGCTTATGGCAGTAGACCTGTGAGTATTGCTCTGATGGCAGCGAGTGGCTCTGTGATAGTTAGGCCTCTCTCTAAGACGCAGCTAAGCTGATAGGTTGCCGATGGTTGTGGGAGTTAACCTGTGAGTAACGCCTTGACAGCAGCGAATGACACACATCCGGGATATCCCGGATATACTTCCGCACATGCGCGGTATGGAATGGGGAACGCCGAACGGAGTGCGCATGCGCGAACCGCCGTAGTTAATGCAATAAGCAGCCCTATGATGGAGAGTCAAGACCTGACATAGGTATACTATAAAAGATATTTTAAATTGACCAATAAGACCTAATTTTTATTGATATATCTTATTCATATGTAGGGGTTGTGTGCACTATTTAAGGGAGTGAAAAACTCACCTAATCCGCCCCCTCACATCAAGAGTTGCCATTGCCCAACCTCGGGATTGTCCCGGATGGTGATTAAGTAAACCACCGGAGTCAAATGGGTATATTTTATTACTAAAAGCAATTTGTGTCAACTTATCAGATCCCCTGAGGAACTCTTCAAATTGGGGGAAACGCGTTGAAAAACTATGAGTCTACTGGGAGTAAGTTAGGATGGGGCTACTGTATTTTCAATGGTAGCATTTGATCTAATTAGGTTGCTTGCTAAAGTAGGACCGCTCTTTTTCAGGGCGATTATCCTGCTGGCAGGAAACTGTTGGTGATAAGCTCCATTTTGATATCATTTTTGTATCAATAGATCCCTATCCCTTTGTTGCTTTAGGTATTGTTAATGAGCACATAAAATAAGCGGGATTACATATCTTCTTTTTAACAAATTTCATTAAAAGTTATATTTTAGTTAGGGTAATTTTTTTTCACTGCAGTGATATAGTATGACATTCCTCTCATGCATTAGAAAATAATTTAGTTTAATTTTGTTCCATAGCCAAACCTTTGACAGCTCTTACTAAAACGGGGGCAAATCTGCTTGAATGGGAAGTTGAAGCTGTTCGCGCCTTTGAAACCTTGAAGAAGTGCTGGTTCAACTCGCCCTCTCGTGGCCCTTTATTGTTGAATTGGACTAACCTTCACCCTTGTGCCTTTTTCTCACAGAACTTCTCCCGCACTGAGAGTAATCATGACATTGGGAATCGGGAACTTCTCGCCATTAAGTGGGCATTTGAGGAGTGGCATCATTTTCTGGAGGGGGCAAGACATAAAATAACCATACTCACGGACCACAAGAATCTGACTTATCTTGAATCCGCTAGAAGACTCCATCCCAGACAGGCTAGGTGGGCCCTGTTTTTAACCAGGTTTGACTTTATTGTTACCTAAAGACCTGGCTCCAAGAATGTCAAAGCCGATGCTCTCTCTCAAGCTTCTGTGCCACTCAGTCTTCCAAGTTACCCTCAGAACCCATTTTAGCTAAAGGGGTGGGTGTATCAGTGGCCTCCCTGGACCTGGCCAGTGATACAAGACAATGTCAAGATTTAGCTACTCCGTGGACCGCCAGTGGGAAGTTGTTTGTACCAGTACAATTTAGATTTCTATTGTGCAACGAGCTGCAAAATTTGGTTCTTTGCAGGCGCCCAGGAATTGCGGGAACTAAGAGTCTAGTTGCCCTTTCTTACTGGTGGCCCTTCATGCTCCTGATATCTCCGCCTACGTGTCCGCCTGTGAGACGTGTGCCCGAAGTAAGCTCCCTCGTGTTCTTCCTATGGGGGAACTTCTTCCTCTACCCATTCCTCAAAGACGCTGGTCACATTTGTCCATGAACTTTATCAAAGATTTACACCTCACTGAGGTAAAAACGGTAATTTGGGTAATTGTTGACCGTTTCAGTAAGATGAGCCATTTTGTGCCCCTCTCTCAGCTTCCGAGCTCTAAAATTTTGTCACAACTCTTTATTGACCATGTGGATTGTCTTCACGGGATGCCCGAAAATATTGTTTCTGACAGGGAGTACAGTTTGTAGCTAAGTTTTGGAAAGCTTTTTGTACGAAACTCGGAATTCAGTTATCATTTTCCTCAGCTTTCCATCCTGAGTCTAACGGTCAGATTTAACAGTTCAATCAGATTCTTGAACAGTACGTTAGGTGTTATTGTGCTGATAACTTGGCAGAGTTCGTCATCAATAACCATCATAACGCATCCATCAATAATTCGCCATTTTTCTGTAATTATGGCTTTCATCCACACTTTGGTTCTTTCTCTTCGTCCGCCTCTGATAGCCCCAAGTTAGAGATTGAATCAGAAAAACTGTGCACAGTCTGGGCCCAGGTTCAGCTGAACCTGAGGAAATCCAAGTCCATATATAAAAAGAATGCCCATAAGAAACATGCTGCAGCGCCTGGGTTTGCTGTAAAGGATAAAGTATGGTTTGCTACCCAAACTATGAGACTTAAAGAGCACCTATCACCTCCACACAAACACACAAAATATAATAGTAGATGAAATTATAAGACTTTTTTCCAATGCAGGTCATTAGCAATGCAGAGGGCTCATGTCATTAATACAGGGGAATAGATTTTGCTTTTACTTTCTTAGCAGAACTCTGTATGTAGCAGTGATTCTCTTTCTGTTGAGCTATACCACCTGTGCAGGGGGGAGCTGAGGACATAGCTGCTACATACAGTACAACAGGCACAGCACACTGAGGACATAGTGTGACAGGGTTTATAGGCATCTACATTACTCTGCTGCTAGTGTTATATCCATCACAGACATAACAGGCCAGAGAAAATCAGTGTGCACATGATGTTGATGTTGAGTTACAGGCTCCCCCCCTGCACAGTGGACTCTTCCAGCTCAGAGGCAGGAGATTGATACAACTGTCATCCATCAAGCTGTCAGGTGCCAACTTGGCCCGACTTCAGAGCTGTCTTAAAGGGACAGCGCTTTTTTAAAAACAGAATTACAGGTGAAATGCTTTGATTTCCCTAATGAAGCATATTTAATGAAGTGTTTGTATTTTAGTCTCCTGTTATTTCATGTGGTTTCCCTGGAGGTGATAGGTACTCTTTAAGGCTTGCTCTCGTAAGTTGGCTCCCAAATATATTGCTCTCTACTCCATTGTACAGGTTATCAATCCAGTCACTTTTCGTCTTCATCTCCCGCCGACTTTCCGGATCCATAACGTCTTCCACAAATCACTCCTAAAAAGTACGTACCTCCTATTGGTCCTCATAAGGAACCTCCCCCTCCTGTCCAGGTAAAGGGGATCTAGAGTTTGAAGTTGAGCGTATGGTGGATTTCCGAAGAGTCAGAAATGCTCTTCAATATCTTGTACATTGGAGAAGGTATGGACCAGAGGAGTGCACATGAGAGCCTACCTCCTCGAACCATGCCGATCGGTTGGTGAAGGAATTTCACAAAAATTTTCCTCAGAAACCTGGTCCAGGACCTAAGGGTCCAGTGGCCCCTTGGAAAAGTACTGCGCTACTGGCCCTTTAAGGATTTTGTTGCAGCCTCAGCCAGGATGCAGCTTGGTGCTTGAGGGGTTAAGCACTTAAGCCAATCCCTGTCTGGGGTGGGGTATTTAAACCTCTTCCTGTCAGCCTGGCCTGCTGGTGGTTACTTCTTGTGTCCTAGCTGTTTTTGCTCTAATGTTTGGTTTCACTGGTTCTCTGGATTTTGGCCTGTCTTGCTGGTTACTCTCTCATCTTGTCCTTTGGTACTGCGTATACTGGTTTGACCTCGGCCCATCTGACTGTTCTCTATTTGTCGTCTGGTTCCCGTTGGTATTCCATTTATCTTCTATCTGTTTTTTACTCGTTTACTAGAGTATATTTTATGAACAGTTTCAAGTGCAGGGTTGCCCGTCTCAGGGTGGGCGCTCTGCCTCAGCAGGGCAATTCAGGGTGAGATTAAGGTATCCTTTACAACAGGCTACTCATTTCCTAGAAAATTCAGACCAAGTTACTAACAATGACATACAAAGTTCTCCATAACCTGTCCCCCCATACATCCCTTCCGTGATCTACAGATACCTCCCCTCACACAACATATGCTCTTCACATGAACTCTTTCTCTGCTTTACTCTTGTCAACTTCTCACACAGCAGTCTCCAAGATTTGTTCTGTGCATCCCCCATACTCTGAAACCCAACACATCGGACTCTCCTCAATCTTTACAACTTTCAAAGTAACCTGAAACCCATCTCTTCAGGATAGCATACAATTCACGATAACCCTGCTGCTCACACACCATAATACAAATATCTCCATTTCTCACCTTCTGTCTCCTGTTCTTCCAATGCAGGGTCCTCTCTCCTACTGTATCAGTTTGTTATTTAATGCTTATATAGTATTTGTCCTGGTCACATGTTATGTATTCAAATCCCTTTGGTTGTACAGCGCCCTGGAATTAATTGCGCTGAAAAAATAAAAAATAAATACATTTTCCAGTTCGACTTGTATCCTGCTGCCATTAACAGTCACACACCATCAGAATGTAGAGGTAAATTATAGAAAAAATAAAAAGTAGTAGGAACTGGATAGGTAAACACTAAAAATGCAAATATGCACTGAAAAGAAGTACTTTAAGATGGTATTGATGCTTGTAGTCCTGCAAACCAATAGTGGTATATGCAACCGTAAAGTATAAAATCATTTATTAAAGCAAGCAAAAAATAGGACAATGCTTTTTCACGCTTTATTAGGTCCTGGGTTGCTTTCAAAGATTTCTAAGTAGGAATATTATAATGTCTAAATAAAATCTAATATTGCAACTATGGAAGCCATGAAACTGTCTGAATGAAGCACTACTATACCAAAACGAATAATTCCTAACAAAACATAACTTTTAATTACTACTACATCTAAAAAAATATACAACACTAAAGAGACAACTACCCACAAAGTGGACACATCCCTAAATAACTCGCCCTAAATAAGTCCTTAGCGGAGTACTCGCCCCGAAAAGGTCGACCCCACACTTCTAGTACTTGTACACCCTAATCAACCAAGATATATTCAGGAGATGTCTCCTTGTGGGTAGCCGGAAAGGTGCTCCTGTCAGTCTGGGGACAACTATCTCAAGAGACCTGGGTCTCACTGACACTAACAGGAGCACCTTTCCTGCAACCCACCAGGAGAAATCTCCTGAATATATCTAGGTTTTGGAAGCGAATAGATGCCTGTTTTGGTATGTACAGTCTTTTACTTGGAGATATGTGATAAGACCGAAATTAATTTTTCTGGACCCCACTGAAGAGTCTTTTTGATTATGGACAAAATGAGTCTGGGGATTTCATTAGTACGCTTGCATCAGATTTGAGCTAAATCTACTCCAATGGTATATCATATTTCTATTATCTTAGACAGATAGCTAGTATTAAGGTCACCTATGGAAGTTTGTGGTCCAGAGAAATAGGATTACACATGCTAGGTGCCTTAATGACTTCTTGAGATATGTATTGCCTTTGAATCTACCTGTCTTGATTATTGTTAATTAGGGTGTACAAGTACTGGGGTCGCCCTTTTCAGGGCAAGTACTCCGCTAAGGACTTATTTATGGCGAGTTATTTAGGGACGGTGTCCACTTTGCAGGTAGTTTTCTCTTTAGTGTTGTGTATTTTTTTAGATGCAGTAGAAATTACAAGTTATGTTTTATTAGGAATTATTATTTTTGGTATAGTAGTGTTTCTATATAATTCGTGTGTATCTTCCGAAGGTTTGGATTGTCTGAGTGAAGACATCTAAAAGAAAAGTCATAGGATACCAACAAGTAAAATAATAGCCCCTTTCAATCTTTTTGTTACAATATAAACCACTCAAGGTAAATAGATTCCATATTACTTTCCTTGTCTGGATTTAAATAGCAAATAAGGCCTTATTTGAAGCTGAGAAAACAGCTCTACTCCTACAGTTCATTACTTATAACAAGAAGTCAGATGCAAACAGAATATACAGTATTTCAGCACTAGTGTTTTGAAAATTCTATTAGATTCTGATGCTTGAAATTTCAAGGCATCTTTTAAATGCTAAGAAATCCCTAAATTTGTAACGCTGGCTGATTGATTTACCATTACAGGCAATAAAAGGCTATTTAACAACACTGTTGCTATTTAATAACACATTTACAACCACAGCCATATAACCATAAATGAGAAAAGTAATTAGTCCGCTACCATTACTGGCAACAAAACTACTGTTTGAATTTTTGTTCCTGCAAATAGAATAACTATAGTAAACCTGCTGCTACTAATGGCATAGGTTATGAAGAAGGCCACCTAGCCTATGTCTCCAAAGCTTAGATAGCCTGCGGCAGTAACAAAATGAATTTTTATTAGGCTCTGTAACAAAGAAGTGACAATAAGCTTCTTATCCCAAGTAAAGCCATTAACAGCTTCCAGAGAACATAACTTTATAAAAGCCAGAGTCGCCTATCTTTGTGAATAGAATATTCAGACAGAACCACCTTTGTTTTACTTTGTTTTGCTAAATTCTTTAGTCCTTGTACAAAATAACATGATTCTGGTTAAATTCTCAAAACCAAGGGCAAATATTATTCTGTTCTTAAAAGTGTATAAAACGAAAATAACTATTAAAAAGCACCATTATAATATAATCCCAAACTGATCGATATATACATACTCCTTTTCTGTATTCTTTACCATACTTTATTTAGATTATCTGCCATTAAGCCTTACTAGTGGCAAGTAACAGCTCATAACCATGATTCACCCATTTCCTTTTCATTTATATTGTGAATGTACAAATAACAATCAAGTAACATTTATAGCAAAGAGAAAAAATATGTGAAGTGTTGAGGTTTGTTTTGTAGTTTTGAGCTCTACAGTACACCACTGGTTGGTCAGCGTTGCTATTTGTTTTATATGCAGATTTCATTGATGTTTTGTATACAGTTTATTCTTATTTATTTAGTATATATTTTTGTGCATATTTTATGCATTTTGACTTTTACATTTTAACTGATTTTTTTTTAGTACGTGTGTTTCATGTTTCTTCTTTTTTTTGAGCACTTTGCACCTTTTATAGTGTCCTTTTATTTGTGAATTGGGGATTATTTTAATGTTTATTTAACTGGTATTTTGGCAGTATAAACGTAGTTGAGTACAGTAAAACGTAAATTATGACTGTTAGGGTATGATCACATATGCATACATGTACATCGGAGCATCTTTGTACCGAAGTATGCGCCGCAAATACGCTTAAAACATTGCTCAAGTACAGCACATTGAGTGCTGTGTAAAATCAATTGACATTCAGACACCCATACATTGGGATCCTTTTTTTTGCTAAAAAACATAAACGTATGAGATTTTTAAAAAAAAAGATACCCAACCTGTTTCCAACTCACTAATGGTAGCATAATAGAATACTACTGACTGATCCACTGACTGAAATGCACGACTTAACCCTATTGTGGTGAGGTGCCGGGGTTACCATGGGTCGAGAGGTCACCAAGGGGTTCATAGACTTCTCTGTGTGGCTTCAGTGAGTCCCAAAGATCCTTCATAGTATGTTCATAGATCTTGATTTGACACATGAATTTCTAAAGATTACAATGTTTTTTTGATTTTGAATCTTTAAACAAATTGGAACCTCATTTTTGGGGGTATATAAATAAATGACTTTGACTAGGTCCCCCATTTGCTTTTTATACCCAACAAATGGAATACAACAACTAAAAATACAGAGAACAGGGGCCTTGGAAATAAGATCTGATATGAAAATCCTTGGCTGTGGTGCTGGAATGGATTTGTTTCATTCATAATTTTGTCTTTTTAAAATTGATACCAGTAAATGCGTAACCAATGGTGTCTAACCTTGAATGGTTCTTTTAAAAGTAGGAATATTCTACACCTTAATTTCTTATTGTTACAAATGTGAATACTTCTTCTCAAGAAGAATAATGACACAGACACATATTAGATGATTTTATATTCTTGTTTATTTGAAAATTTCAATAAAAACTTTTGAAACAAAATTGAGGTAAACAGAGTCTTATACTGAGTCTTATACTTTGTAAATCTTGTTATTCTGTTTGTTAAAGGACATTGCCGTTATTAGTAAGTTAATGGTTGATATACCCTTTGTAGATCTATACCTATATGACAATGGAACACCTACTTAGGTGCTGTAAAGATGAGCAAAGTTAAACAAAAGTAAATGTACACTAAACCTTTGGAAAAAAAGGGGAAATGAAATGAACGAAACCACAAACATGGGGAAAAACATGGAACTTTGTTTGGCAGTCTAATCTCTTATCCAAAAAAAAAAATTTTTAAAAAATTAAGGGTTTTTAAGATTTTTTTTTCTCTTGCCTGGATTGAGCAAGAACAGGGTCATTATGAAAGGAGGAGGGGGATATTACAGTTCATGCTGCAAATACTTTAGTTTATATTTAGTTTCTCATAGATATTGAAGAAACAGTTAAAGGGATATTACCATAAACAACATCTATCATCCATCCACAGAAGTGCTGTACTCGACTATCCCCTTTAAAACCAAAAGACAATTGGGAAAGGGTCCTTTTAACTGCAATTCTATTTGAAAGGGAATTGAAGCACCCTGCTCTCCTGAATGGTGGAGGGTTTCAGCAGTCAACCCCAAACTCAAAAATTTTTCACCATCCTGTGGAAAAGGGTAAAAAGGGATTTTTCATGGGACAAACCCTTAAAGGCAATTTTTGGTTTTCTGGAATTCTGGGCTATTCCAAAATAGAAGTGAAGTGAAAAGGTTTCTGGGATCCGCCTTTCCTCGTCGATAAACCTTTTAAAAAACCAAATTTTGACAAAAAACCACTGGAGTATAGCTAATTTTAAATACAACTTTTAATTAAAAAAGGGTTTTTAAAATAAAAAAATAAGCCCCCAAAAATAACAATAGCTCTTTTGGATAAGGGTATGTTTACATGCCATATTCTGACTGTGGCATACTTTTCAAAAAGCGGGGATGACCCTTTAAATTCCCTTTTTAGTTTTCCCTTTTTTCCCCCTGCGTACCCCCATTCGGGGGGATTATGCAGGGGTTTTAAAAAAAAGCCAGGTTCACAAGGCCCACATTCCTGCTGTTGAAAGTACATGATGGCCAGTACATACTTGCAACAGAGCCCCCCGGCCCCAATGAACCCCCCTTTAAAACCCAATTTTTTGGGGCCCCTGTAAAGCGCAATGCAGCGCAAATATCTGCCGAAGTAATTGGGGCCCCCCATTTTTTGTGAAAATTTCCATTTAAAAACGTCATGTTTTGACTTTTGGGGGCCCAGTCCCCATCTTTTTTTTTTCGTGCATTAGGGACATAGAAAAGCGCCTGAATCTAAAGAACCGTTCTACTGCGGGGGCATAGGGTTTAAACGCTTTTCCCCAGCTAAAAAGGACAATTTTGGGCTCAGGTAAAAACCCCTTTTGAAGTGGTTTTTTCTGTTTCCCGCCCTAAAAGGGGCGTTTATTTTTCTGTACTGGGAAACTTAAAAAAATTTTTAAACTTTGTTAAAAAGGTTTTTAATTTCACATCTCAGGGGGCATTACAAAGTGCCGCAGGGATTTTTGTAAAAGTCCCCATATTGGGATGCGGCCCCCTGTTTTAAAAAAAAAGGGGAACACTCATACAAAGGGTCCCCCCCAATGGTTGTTTAAAAAAAAAAACCCTCACAATTTTGGGGGTTTTTTTCAGTCTCCCATTACTATTTAGAAGATATGATTCTTATTTTAGTAATTTAAAGTTCCTGCATTAGATGGTACAACATGAGAAGGAAAAAACAGAATTATTAGATAGCCATATTTTGACTTCTATTTTATCTTTTCCTTTTTTGGGGAAATTTAACCCAAAAAAAAGCTGCTCTATAGAAAGGGAAATTGTCCCCCGATGTTTTCCCAGT
>JAODAL010052846.1:0-25702 GCA_025379985.1 Phyllomedusa bahiana
TTGCGGCATTTTTTAAAATCGGGGGCTCATGGGGGTTTTGGGGCTCAGCTGTGACCCGGCCGGGGTATATCAATGTCCAGTTCAACTAAAAGGGTGGTTCAAAGACTCCTTTTTCCGGCATTTTTTTAATCTGGGGGTCAGACAGGTTTAATGGCATACATGGTCCAGGAAGGTATAGTCAATGCCCGTTCAAAAAAAAATGGGGGTTTTGAAAGACTCCTTTTTTCCCGCACTTTTTAATTGGGGGGCGACGGGTTTTTAATGGTCATATGCGGTACGACAGTATAGTTAATGTCCATTTAAAACTAAAATGGGGGTTCAAAGACCCCTTTTTTCCCGGCACTTTTTAATTTGGGGCAGACGGGTTTAATGGTCATACTGGGGCCCCGGGAAGGAATAAATGCCCAGTTCAACTAAAATGGGGGTTAAAAAGACTTTTTTTTCCCCGCCTTTTTAATCTGGGGTCAGACAAGTTTAAGGGTCATACTGTGGTACAAACAGGTAAGTCAGGTCCAGTTCAACTAAAATTGGGGGGTTGAAAACTCCTTTTCCCCACATTTTTAACTGTGGGTAGACAGTTTAATGGTCTACGGGTACAGGACGTTATTTAATGTCCAGTTCAACAAAAATGGTGGTTAAAAGACTTTTTTTTTCCGGCATTTTTTAAAATCGGGGTCATGCAGGTTTGGGGTCTGCGCGTTCCGGGACGGTTTTCAATTTAGTTAAAGTAAAATGATGGTTCAAATCTACCTGCCTTCGGCACTTTTTAATTTGGGGGTCATGATTTAAAAAGGGTATGCTGTGGTGCAAAGACGGGGTAGTAAAGGGTCTGTGGTTTTTTTTTCTGTGGCTTTATAACCAATGTTTGCCAAAGATGTAGCCCTATCCATTTGACGGTTTGGATTTTAAATTCCAGCTTTTTCCACCCCTGTTTGGGTGTAAAATAAAAGTGTTTTCCTCTCCCATGCTTTTAAGGGTCATCGGCGAAAAATCTTTTATCGACTATCGGATATTTTATTGAAATTGCCGATATCGACTACGCCCCGATAGAAAGTCAACAAAATCCTCATCACTTTTCCCAACTTTGCTCGTCGACCTTCCTTTTTTTGTTCGGGGTCGGTTTGACTGGTATACAAATTATTTAGTGTGTTCTTAGTCTCAGGTTGGGGCCAAACCTTTTAAGGATTTGGGTCCCCCAAAGGGGAGGGACATGGGTTTGGACATGTTGGGGCCCACTTTGTTTGTGTCTGTGCAGTGTCCCTGACCGGGGCCCCCGGCAAAAAGGGCATTATTTTTTTTCCCTTTTAAAATGGGGACCTCTTTAAAATGATTTTTTTCTTACTGACCCACATTGTCAAAAGTTTTAAATAGTTTTTTTTAGGAGTTTTGGGTTTCCCAAATGTCCTAAAGTTTTTTTTTTTTTTTAAGGGGTGTAACAAATTGGTTAAGGTTCTCAATTTATTAACAGAAGGTCTAACCATCTACAAACGTTCCTGCGCATTTATTTGCCTGGACATAATTACTAAGCACAAAACAATGGTAAGTTAGCCCACAGAGAATGGGAAAAGATGAAGATGCTTATTTCATATAACAAGAGCGACCAGCTGTGTCAAATCAACAAATGCGTAAACTCATAAAAGGCAAAATGGAAACACGGTCAACTTTATTAAGAGCAAATCATGTGTTAAACCCGAAAATTAAAAAGCCAAAAATAGAGATTGATATTATCACATCAATGTATCAAGTTTCACCAGACATCTACTTGTAAGTGAATATGAGGTGTATTACGTATTTGCTGCAGAAAATATTCATATGCAATAATTCATCATGAGTAGTGATGAGTAAACAGCAAAATGTTTGAGTTTGAGTCGAACCTTGAACTTTGAGAAGTTTGGTTCGAAGTTCGAGTCAAACTCGAACTTCGAACCCAATTAAAGTCAATGGGAGAAGATGTTCTGGTTAATTTTTATATCTATACAGGTGAGGAGAAGTTGGAATTACCATCCTAAATAGTACACCAACACTAGGTGCATTATACGCCGGACGCAACACATTGTAATGCGCCTAATAATGATACGCTGTGCGCCTCCATAACACAATGCGCCTATTGAGGTGCAGTACATAAACTAGTAATGATATCTTATGTGCCTCCGTTGTGCAATGCACACTTTACACTGATTTAATGTGCCTTAAAATTGCCATGGCGATGCCAATTTTCGGACATGAAGGCTATTGAAATACCGTGTCGAACGCGAACATTTACTGGAACGAACCGTAAAATGTTTGGTTCGGCTCGAGTTCTAAAAAATTGTAAAGTTCAACTTGAACATAACTTTTCTCGAATGGTTCGATCAACACTTCTCATGAGCATGCACTTACCATGTTTAAGGCATCTATTTTGCATCATACAATATTTTGTGCTGATTCATTACTAAATATATCTATATGGGGTTGGAATGTCAATTTTCTGCTGAGCTTCTCAGCATAGACAGAGAGTTTAATGGGCATTATCCTTTCAACAAATTTTGCATAAATTTATAGCACAAGACAATATAAGAAAGTTTGTGATATATCTTTTGTGGCAGTGCGAGCTTTAGCGGTCGCATGGTGCTGCTACCAGGTTGCGTACGTCAGGATTCCTCCTAGAACCGTGCCACCAAGGGCCTGGTCTTGGTGGGGGAAGCCAGTGGTTATCTGTCAGCAACACTAAGTTGCTGACAGCTGTATGTAGCACGGCTGATGTCCAGCCATTATGGGCTGGTTTTCCCGGAACAGCTGCAGTTGGGTGGGTGGCTGTTCCCACGTTCCAGGCCATGTTTTGGTGCAGACCTCTGGAGGCCTATAAAAGGCCTGTACCTGCAGGTGATCAGGGGGCATGCTCTGCTACCTGCAGTATTAAGTAGCAAAGGAGCTGAGAGAGGCTCTAGCCCTCAGAGGCTTGAGGCAAGCAAGTGGCTGCCTTCAGGAAGCTGTATCCAGCACAGGCTGGTAAACATGTTTGTAGCGCTGGCAGTAGGCCAAGTCCACAGTTAGTGAGGGACTCATTTTATGAATAGCTAGTGGCCGGATGGCTGAGGATTTTGTTTATGTTTTGGATGTATCTGTATTGACCTTGCCTGAAGAGGAAATAAAGCTGGCTGAAGCCAGAAAGAGAAGCCTGGTGTCAGTGTGACATATATTGGAGTGCCAGCCCGCTTACCAAAAGCGGCGATCCCAGAGCTAAGCAACACCGGGATGGTCCAAGATGGCGTCCGGATGCAAGTGAGCCCCTACACTTTTTAGAGAAAAATGCCTTTATTTCTACTTATAAGCCATTTCTTCTACCTCCTGCATTGATCATTTACTCTCAATTCACTGCTAAAATCAACAATACAATTTATAAGCTAATTTAGGGATCAGGTTCCTTAGTCCCAATATAAGTTCATGGGAAGTAGGAGAAGCAGTAGGAGGTAAGTGGGAGAATAAAGACATTAAAATACTTAACGAGAACTTTTAGCATCTCGGTATGTGTCTTTAAATCTGCTACTACACCTCCTCCCATCTCCATAGACTTTATGTACAGCATGTAAGATGATAATCCATGTTGTCTCTCGATACAGATTTTAGCATTGAAATGAGCAAATGAGCAATGCAGAAAGCATAGTTGAAGAATAAGTGGCTCTTAAGTGTAGAATTCTACACTTAAGAGCCACTTATTCTTCCTCTATGCTTCCTGCATTGCTCATTCGCTCATTCGCCATATTGTACGCCCGGGGAGAGGAAGCGAAATCCATAGTTCTCTATGAGAACTGTGGATTACCGTAATGATTGGGGCGCATTTCGCTCATATTAAAGTGTCCCAAAATAAGCCGTATGAACATACCCTTAGACTCTATTCACATATGTATTTTTGCCTGTTTGTCAGGGTTTCCATTATTTTTAATGGCAAAAATAGTGAAATCTACAGAGCTGCTATTATAAGTACTTACGGGCGAGGTGGCCCTAAGTCAATAACTTTCACCCCACCATCAACCTCAAGCTTACCTATTCATAGAGCAAAATCCACTTTCTGGATACCACAATACACATCAAAGACCACCGGCTACTCACATCAGTATACCACAAACCCACAGACAGAACGGCCTACCTCAGGAATGACAGCTTCCACCCCAAGCCCACACAACCAGCCAGTCTATACAGCCAGGCTTTACGATACACTCGTATTTGCTCTGACAAAGCAGACCTGGACAAGCCCCTTCTGGATCTGAGGACGAAATTACACAAACTTGGAAACAAACCAAAAGTGACGGATAACCAAATAAACAAAGCAGCAGCCATCAACAGAGACAGTCTGTTTACTTACTAAGAGACCCAGAATGATCCTACGAAAGATTGCCAAGGAACTCCAACCTGTGCTACATAGGGACAACAGACTCAAAGAAATATTCCCAGTCCACTCTCTCCTTACCTTTTGGCAACCACCAAAACCTGCGGCGCATTATTGTCCGGAGCGCCCTGAAGGCCCCAACAGAAGATGGCACCTCACCCTGCCTGCAGAACAGGTGCAAGACCTGAAGTCACATCCACACTGCTGACAGTGTACCTGTCCCACAATCCCAACAGGTGCACAGAATTAGGGGGATGTTTTCCTGTAGATTTTCCAATGTGGTGTATCTGATCATGTGTGTGCAATGTCCTACCACAGGCCTCTATGTTGGGGAAACAGGGCAGAGACTCAGTCAGCGTATGAATTCACACAGATTCACCATTAACAACAGCAGAACAGATCTGCCAGTGGCCGCACATTTCTCTGGAGAAAATCACTCCATGGAAGATTTGAAGGTTACGGTCTTAATGGGACATTTTAAGACTCAGAGGGAGAGGAAGGAATGGGAATATAAATTAATGCAAAAATTTAAAACTGCAAAATGGATTGAATATTCATAGCAGCTTCATGTCAAACTATGTGTGAACTGTGAGAGCAACAAATCTCCCCTGATTGCAAATAGATAAGAGAAATAATTACTGATCACTCCCGTCACGCCTCACAAGTTTCCAGACTGTTTATTTTTTGACCTGTTGTAAATAACTGCTCTACTTATATTGCATTTTGTTATTTTTAAGGATTCTAAGTTCCTTTGAAGGTCCATGTCTTTTGTGTATAAAAAGTCTGTGTATTTTCAGTTTGTTGTATAACACCATGTCTGAAGAAGAGAGCTAGTCCTCTCGAAAGCTCACTATCAAATATACTCAGTTAGCCTCTAAAAGCTATCGCCTGATTTCTTCACTCT
Organism: Phyllomedusa bahiana; assembly: GCA_025379985.1. Classification (NCBI taxonomy): domain Eukaryota; kingdom Metazoa; phylum Chordata; class Amphibia; order Anura; family Hylidae; genus Phyllomedusa; species Phyllomedusa bahiana. The sequence goes on from JAODAL010052846.1 coordinate 5,271, forward strand.
TCTACTACTTTCTAGGGCTAACACGGTACAACATTATACTAAGTACTTACAGTGACAGTCAATAAAATCCAGGGAAACATGCAAGATTTTGTGAAGAAATAAGTTTACTAGCCATAAACGTAGAGATATATACATTTGCATAGCACATGAAAACCTATAAAATGTAAATACCCTCACAAACACATGCACCCCTATATACAAACATTCAGTTACTTTACCTCTAATGAAGGGGTATAGGCCATGCAGGACAGAATAGTCCAGTATAGAGTGATGTAAAGACCCTGAAGTTGTAAACTTCATCCTCTCCCATGTGAACTGTTGCCTGTATGTAATGTTGTCTGCCATTTGCTGGTGAAACGTTAAATGGGTTGTCTCACTACAAGGATTGCTTTTTATCTTAAAGATCTTGCAAAAACAAGTCATTTTGCAATATATCTCCATTAGCAGTGTCCTACCTATTCAGAGATATCCCCTCTTGTATGGGCTGCATCAGCTCCTGTACAGACCTGTTTGTTCTCTCCTGATAGGCTGACAGTGCTGGTTGTTATAGCTACAGACCTGGTATCCTCAGCAGCTCATCACTGGAGGACAGTAGAAGCCAGTAAACACAGCCCTGAATTAAAAAATTAAACTGAGAAAACAGGACTGAGGTAAGATGAACTGATATAGTGAGAACATCCCTTTTACCTCAGCCATGTGCTGTATATATTTTACCAGTATATGGCAGGACAAGATTACAAGCAGAGTGTAAATGTGCAGGAGTTGACGGAGCAGAGCAATGATGGAGACAGAAGGAATAAGGGAGGAAACCAGGGGAAGGATTAACTACTTACTGACATACAGTCACAATAATATGGCTCTAAATTTTTTTCCTCCTCGCCTTCCGAAAGCCATAACTTTATTTTTCCACCTACATAGATCTATGAAGGCTTTTTTTTTGCAGAACAATATGTACTGTTTAATGGTTTTATTCATATTCCTATAGACTATACTGGGAAACGGCAAAAAAATTCTAAGTGGGGTAAAGTTTAAAAAAATGTATTTTTTTATTATTTTATCTTTTATTTGTAAAATGGCGTATGGGGGGGGGGGTGGTTTGAACTTTTTATACTTTTTTTTCTACACTTTAAAACTTTTTTTTTCACTTTAACTTTGAGTTCACTTAGGGCACTTCACCACTAGGGGGCTTGATAATTTCTACTGCTTAATGCATTGTTTATACAATGCATTAGGGTGTACAAAGATGGCGGTTTCCTCACTTCCTGCCTGGGTTGGGAAATCGAAAAGATCGCAGCGATGGTAGGCTTCCAGTTGCCATGTTCACAGATCGGGACACAGCGATTTTGCCGCTGATGTCCCAAACGCAGTGAGGAACGGAGCATGGCACCATTTCTCATTGGTTTAGACGCCGCGGCCATATTTGCCGCGCCATCTAAGGTGTTGAACAGCGCATGCAACCAGCGGCTACAAAGTCCCTTACCAGCATCAGGACATATCCATACATCCAATGTCGGTAAGTGGTTAAAGTGGTATTCACACTACAAATACCATATCTGTAATGATGGGGGCAGTAAAAATAAGCACTTTTGAAATTGGTTTGTATTACCTAAATCATTTAGTATAGCAGCTCTTAGATAATCTGTGTGTATCTAGACTCTAGAGCTAAATCAGCAGCCTGGGGTCAGGCCACGCCCCCTTTGCTGTGATTGGCTGGCTGATATTTCATTCAACCCCTGGAAAGAACACGACCCCTGTGCAGGACACATCCCAAGTGCTGTGAGTGGTTGTCCTCTCTGTGCTAACTCCCACCTGCGCTGTGTCAAACTGAAAATGAAGGCTGCTCTGCTCCTCTCCCAGGGACAGCTCTGATGTGAAGGATCTGAGAAATACTAGATTCACTCCTGCCACCCATATAACACACATATAATACACTCTGCAAGATACAATGGCAAGGTTTCATTTTCTTGTTATATTAAGAGGCTGTATGTATAAATGTTTACAGCAATGCAGGTGTTCTAATTACAAAGATTGCCCTGGATTTGAAGCTGTAAGACAGAGATAATGTGAAGATGCCTGCAAACGTCTGTAGTGAGAAAACCCCCTTTAAATCTCTTTGTGTATGCTCTCAATATGATTTATTTGAATTTATTGTGATTTGTTCCACTCTATTAAAGATATCATGTTATAAACAAAAGCCATGATGATGGAGTGAACAAAGTCTAGGCATTTAAAACATTTTAGCGTTAAGGCTTCCATTCTATTCATACAACCTGTACAGTTACTGCACAATTTTATGAATGTCACTAATAAAATTGTTCTTTTTTCTACCAATGCCCTTGTTCTTACTGACAATAACTGCAAATAAAGGGTCATACGTGACAATGAACACTACAGTTAAACTAATCTCTGTTCTCAGCTGGTTTCCTGTCTCATTGATTTAGCTTTCTGAATCCATGAATATCAAGTCTAAATTGAAAATGGCTGCACATTTACAATGTCTATAAAAAGAATAAACCCCCTACTGGACTTTTCATATTTTATTAAGATTTAAGGAGCTTCTGTCAACAAAATGCTATTTTTCTCAGTCTTTGGTGTAATCATTATAGAATTATAACATGAACGGTTTCTGCACTATGGGCCAAATGTATAAAAACTGTCTAGTTCTCAAATTCACTTTGTTGCCCATAGCAACCAATCAGAGCGCCCCTTTCATTCTTCCAAAGTGCTATATGGAATGAAAGGGGCACTCTGATTGGTTGCTATGAGCTCTGATTGGTTGCTATGGGCAACAAAGTGAATTTTAGATCTAGGCAGTTTTCATACATGTGGCCCTATGTGACTGTGATTTCCACTAGCATAGGCTGCAGCTGTTCTGAATCTTATCTATGTATCTCAATAAAATTGTTAATGTCTTTGCATTTGTCCAGTTTTCTTACTATACAGATTTTTAGCTAACTGGTTGATTATGTCACCTGACATACTTTGCTGAGTCTGATGGGTCAGAGCATTTACTCTAGCTTCAGCCTTTAGCATTCTCTCTATGCAGTTCTATCCGGGGCACATAAAACTTCAGATTGCCGGTGCTTTGCTGGCTCCTGGGCCACTGCCATGGCTTTTCAACTCTATGCACATCCTCAGTTGAAAAATAACCCTACAGTTGAAAGCTCCGTGGTCCACAGAGTTTTTGGCACAGGCAGCATGATGTTGGAATGTCATCATACTGCTTGTGCCAGGAATAAGGTAACTACGCAGGTTATGATATCACACCACCTGTGCAGGCAGTTAATTGACAGAGAAACAGAGAGCCCTAAAAACCTGTGTGTGTGTGTGTGTGTGTGTGGGTGGTGGGGGGGGGGGGGGGGTGGGCGAGGACCGATACACCTACTACGGCTCCTATAAACCTCCAAATCTACTGTGGTGACCTACAGACCTACCAACCTACTATGGGACCTATATACCTACCTATCAGGGGGCCCTATATACCTTGCTAGCTTCTGAAAGTGCCTATATACCTATCTATTTACAGGGGGCTCCATATACCTACATACTTACTGGGCTGGCCTAAATTCCTACCTGCCTACATTTGGAGGGGGGCTATATACCTACCCACTGAGGGGGCCTAAATACCTACCTCCATATTAATGGGGAACATATAAACTACTAACAGGTGGCCTTATATATCTGTCGTCCTACTGAGGGGGCCTATATACCCAACTATCAAGAGTACCTATATACCTAGCTGCCAACTAATGGGACCTATATACCCACTTACCTATTAAGGGAATCTAAATAACTACCTACTTACTGGGGGATATATCTACCTCTCAACTAAGGGGTCCTATATACCTACCTACTGAGGGGAACTACATAACTACCTACCGGGGCGGTGTCTAGGTACTTCTCAAACTAATGGGGGCCTATCATAGGAAAGCGGGTTGCTGGGGGGGATGGAGCATCACCATGCTTTCCTACACAGCCCCTCCATTAGGTAGGGAGGTATATTTCCCATACAGTGGGGCTGTTGGCATATAAGTGTTGGAAAAGCAAGGTTTCTATAATGTTTGTTTGGTAAAGATAACTCGTGACCATGAGAAGTCATCATCATGGTCTGGGCCGGATGGAGAAAAAAAAGAAAAGTAATTGACTCCCATCAGAGAACACATTACCTGGATGTAACTGCACTGTTATCACTTCCATGGCTGCAGTGCACCTGTATACAGCTGGTATCTACCACTATCTGGTCACTGTATGGGGGTAGTATATGTCTGCAGAGCCTGTGTACAAGTGATAGTCACATGTGGTGGTCGCATTTGGTCATGGTCTTGCAGTATTATTTGGTTCTTAAGTAAAAATAATATGTATGGTACATTTGCTCCATGTATGTAAGGCTCGAGCTTTGCTTACTTCATGCCTTTGACCCAGGGGGCCATTCAGTGTATTCCATGCCTTCTAGTAGGGCAATAGTTAAGCTGTCGTCAGCACTCACAGCTGATGCCTATCCCATTTCCTGGGTTAACTATTTAGCCCTGCCGTTTGTTACACTTAGGGCCTGCGTTTCTGTGCTGCATCCTGGGTCATTGCATAGCGATGTAAGTCAATCAATGTTTCTAGGTTCTGCACTTCTACTGACCCAAGTCCTGTCTGTGTTCCCTGTCTGCTCCAGACACCTGCATGTCTTCTACTTCAAGTTCTGCTGGTACCTATAATCCATGTCTCCTTTTGGCTCCCTTTATCCAGTGTCCTGCTCCCATGTCTCCATTGTTCCTGCTTACCCGTTTGTGTAGACTTTTTCTGCCCCTCACATCCCTAACTGTAGTTACAGAGCACTGGCAACCATGCCCCAAGGATCCACTCCCCTATAGAGATGTTTTCATGGACTACCTGTATTACTGTGTGTTTCATCTTTGCCTAAATAAAGTCCTTTAAAAAACACAACAATGTTTAAGTGTATTATTTGGTAACTGTATTATGCTAGTTATAAGGTATTACTCAAACATAGATGAGCACTTGTCACTGCTAATTTTTAATATAGTTTACTGCTGAAGTGATGAAATATACAGTATATGCAAAAAATGTAGAACGAGGCAGCACTTCAAAAAAGAAAACGGTTTATTTCACCCAAAGAAACAGCTGTTTCTTTGGGTGAAATAAACCGTTTTCTTTTTTGAAGTGCTGCCTCGATTTACATTTTTTAGTATACATTGACCTTGATCCTGGTCTGGGGGCTTGCACTCTGCATTTTTGAAAGTGTGGTGCTATTGAATTTTTCTTTTCTTTTTTTTTTTTAAATATACAGTATGTCACAGTTCACAATGTGGTGTAAAAAAAGGCTGTGTGAACCTAGCCCTATTGAGCAAAAAAACTTAACACAGAGAGCCAATCGCCTGGGATCCGATTCGGTGACTGGTGCAATCACAGCTGCTGCACAGTCTAGTGAGTGGTACCGGGGAGGTGGCCAGTTGGCAGGAGTTGGCTGGGAGTTTTAGGGAGTTATTGGTGAAATTGGAGACTCCATCTCCTGTGTTGGCCTGGGGTCTGTCTGGGGTCCCTGTTAGTAGGGTGAGGCCTTGTGTGGGGATTACTGATTGTACGGGTTACTTTGCCAGAGAGTCAGGAATGATGGCATCAGTACAAACTGAGAAGGATCAGGATGACAGTATTCATTTGAATGACAGGGCCAAGAATGATGTGCATGTATGTTTTGAGTGGCCTTTGGGGGCTCATTTGAAAAAGGAGGTCAAGGAAAAGATTTAACAGAATGAGTATATCGAGATATTTTCCCTTCTTTCTCTTGAAAAATTTAATTTGGATAAGTGAAAAAAGAAAATCAAGAAGGAAGAGGAGAAAAGCACAGGTAAGAGTAAACCTTCACTAATTGGTTGCAAGCGTTTGCGATTCTGGCAAGTGTCACAGGAAAAAAATGACCTGAAAACTGTTTGCCCTTATTCTGCTATATGGATGCAATTGGCGAAGCCCAGCAGATTTATGGTGGTCAGGCATGATTGAGGTATGACAAACAGTTTCATCAGAGGAAGGCTGTTAGACCATCCATTAAGTGGGCCCATAAGGACATAGGCCTATGGTCCAAGGTTATGCCACCTACCCGATTTGGTCACTCTTTTTAAGGGGAGGTTGGCATTGCCAGCCACCATGGAGCAATAGGATCGTCCTGGGGAAGGGGTCAGGGGGGGGACAAAAGCGTGAGTCTACTAGCAATTCAACGGAAATCAGTGTTGATTCCGAGTTGGGTGCGGGTTTAAACATGTCTGTGCCCTCTGTAATGCCGCCTCCCATAGCTTGTCCCATTGTTTTTGTAAATACTTCTGTAGACATCCACTAATGGATGTCAGACACCAGTGAAAGTAGTCACAATGATTCCGTACCTAAATAGGTTTCCGAATCAGAGGGCAGCAGGAATCTTGAGGCATGAGTTTGGGGGTTGGTTTTATGATTCCATCTCCACTTCATGTGGCCTCCTTTTCTACCAATAAACTCTGATCTGCTCTTCTGCATTCCAAAGTAGTGGTGGCTGGGAAATGGCAAAGGAGGTGGCATTGAGTTGGATGGCGGGTACTATTTCTTCATTCCCTGTTTTGATAATTTCACCTTTTGGGGGTGGTTCCTAAAAAGGAGCTTAAAAAATGTATGCTCATTCACCATCTTTTATTCCAAAAAGGTTAGTCAGACAATGAGCGCACAGACCCAGAGCTTTGCTCGCATGATTTAAACATCTTTTGATGTGGCAGTTCACTGGGTATGATTTTTTAGCTAGGGAGCTCTCATGGCAAAGTTTGATATTGAAGTAGCTTTCCGGCTGCTGCCATTTTACCTGGAAATTTTTCAATTATTGGGATGTTTTGGGGATGGTTTTCAAAGCAGTTCAGCGGGTGGAGGACTTGTTTCAGTCCCGCTGGCCCCTGATAAAACAAAGGGTCCTACGACTTGCTTGAACCTTTTGAGAATATGCATAGATTCCGAGTTGATGGAGTGTCGGTTGGCACTGGATAATCTGGTTGCCCTGAAATCAGAGGTTCAACGTGCTAGTTTGCTGAAAAAGATTACTTTGTGGAATTTGCAATCCCTATTGGAGAAGTTGAACTTTGAATGCAGAACTATTCCTATTGAATGTGTGTTTTGTAGACGATTGAAAGTTGCCATATCAGGAATCAGGGATTTGCACCATTTTGGAGCATCTCGAGGTATAGGAGAGTTTTTTGAGCCGTTATAATGGGTGGTCAGTAATGAGGAGACTGACATTCACACGGACGCTGCTGGATGTGTAGGTTTTGAGGCTTACTGCCAATGGGAGTGGTGTGCAGGTTGTTGAGTGGGTGGAGACAGGTTTAGTTCGTAACCTGGAACTGTTGGAATTGTTCCCCATCGTTGTGGCTATTGAAATCGGTTGTGGGATAACAAAGTGCGTTTTTATTGTGACAACATGTGGGTGGTACAGGCTATTAATCCCTTGTCTGCCTTGTCTCTCCAAGAGGTTCATTTACTGATGCAGTTAGTATTGCGTTGTTTGGATTTGAACGTTTTGGTTGTGGCGGACCACATCCCGGGAGTTTAAAATGCTTTAGTCTCATTTGCAGTGGAACTGTTTCCGGGAACTGTCTCCAGGTGCAGCAGAGGAGTGGGTTGCCCCAATCATCTGTGGGACATGGTTTTCATGAAGAAGGAAGGTTGATTAGGGCATCACTGATGAAAGGGACTTGGGTGACCTATGAGGCTTCATGGTCCATTTGGGAAACATGGTTGTTGGGGTTAGGTAACGTTTCCCTGGATGGAGATAGGGCAGGAGCTTTGCTATGTTTATTGGGCGATGTGGCGAGTGAGGGATGGTCTGTGTCAAAAGTTAATCATTTTGTATTAGCTTTAGCATTTAGTTTTAAATGGCGGGGCTTGCAGAATGTTACAAAAACTTTTATAATTGCTCAAACCTTCAACGGTTTTATAAAAGGAAAGGGTAAAGTTAACACAGGTTGACCGGTAGTTTTTCAGCTACTGATCCGAATTGCAAGGCAATTGCCATTAATGTGTACTTTGGGATTTGATGCAACTCTGTTTTGCTTAGCCTTTTCTTGGGCCTTGCGCGTCAATGAGTTGGTTTGCCTGAGTAAAGTTAGAAGTGGGGGTTTGTTGTCGGAAGATATGCTGGATATGGGGAACAGTGTTGGATGACGTGACCAGTGCAGGAGTGGAAGCAGATGTGTGCGGTGTCATAAACGAAGTCCCACCCTCTCGCCCATTTTGGTTAAAGTTGAGTGGTGGTTGACTTGGGTTGTGTGGCATGTGGATAGATGTGTGGGGTATGTTCCATTCTTTATGTCATAGTGGCCTAGAAGGAGGTGAGGGGTCCTATAATTGGTGGAAAATTGGTGAAGGGGAGTTATAACCTATATAGCTCCCCAATGTTATCGTACATTATGGCTCAGTCTGACAAAGGTGGTTCTTTACAGGGTGGTATCCCTGGGAGTCGGTTAATAGTTGGTAGCCATCAGTGGTGGATTACAGTGCCATTGAGCAGGGGGTGATTAGAAGGAGCAATGATGAAAAAAGGAATGTCATTATTCGCCAGATCTTTGTAGCTTCAAATACCTCAGTCCCATAGTTTCTTCCCTTCATGGGTGGATGTTGTTAGAATGTTCATGGTTGGGGATAATTTTATGAGTACAGTTACTTATTGTTGGTACATTTGTGTTGGTTAATAAAATGAATGCTAGCCAATTTATCCAACCTTGTGTCATTGTCTTAATTGATAAGGTGAAGGGTGATGGCTTTAGGGGAATTTGGGTGGGTTGGATAAGTTGGAGACATTTGTTTTGCCAGAGATACTGTAGGGGCTTCACAGGGTCAAGTTAAAGTTTCTCAAAAATGTAACAAAGAGACACTTATAAAGCAAAATATATAATGTATAAAAAAAAAAAAATCCTAAAAAAAATATGAAAAGCAATTTCTGAATTCAAAAAGCTTCCATTGCAGAATCCACTTTTCATGCTACGATTCTGTGCTTTGATCCTTGAGTATCAACAGATAGCTTTTATTAGTGTTGCACATGTAGGAATAGAAATTTTTCCAAATTTTTAAATGTTTACATTCTGTCAAGTTCCATGGGGAATATGTGTGAACATCTGACTTTTATTTCAGACACAAATTATCCATTGAATTAAGGTCTAGGATATTAGCCATACATAGTATAGTACATGAGTTACAAAAGCATGATGTGAATGGTGCCAAAGTCAGTCCTGTGTAGCTTTGGCTATTGGCAACAAACATCCAAAAAGTTTAATAGCTCCAGAACTTAAACAACAAATATTATTTAAAAATGTATTACAATAATGCAATCCAACATAGTGTCAATAACCAAGTTGTGTATGTGCTTCAGACTGGAAAGGCCCTTCCTCACAGCATTTTGATACAGGTGCTATAGCTGATGGACATTTTGGATGCTGGCTGCAGCTGTCTCCAAGCATAAGTAACTGCAAGGAATATGAGGCCACTTCAATGTGCAAAGAGTCCATTATATCACACATGTGATGATGAGCAAAATCGCTTTATTGTTATCTTTATTGGCATTGGTTATGTTTAAAAGATGTTCCCACCATGCATTTTGATTGCACATCAATAAGATACAGCATTAAAGTCTTATAGGTGCAGGTCCCACCTCTGGACCCTGCACCCATCTCAGGAATGGGTACATCACACAATATGACTCAAAATGTATAGGCAATCGCCAGCTTCCTCATGAACATCTCCATTCTGTTCTATGGAAGTTCCGAGTACAGCTGAGCATTGTGCTCATCTGTACTCAGAACTTACATAAAACAGAATGGAGAGTCATGCGCAAGCACAAGTGGCTATCCATTCTGATCAAAGACTTTTGGTGGCTATTCCCAAGATGGGTGCGGATTCCAGACTTTGATGGTATTATCCAATCGATATGCCATCAAATGCAAAGGTTGGGGCACCTCTATTTATCTATTTTTGCACATAACCCGATGAAAAATTATACAGTGCGCTAGCTATTAGCGCATTGCACAGGTGTGAACTAGTACCATAGAGCATTTTTTTGGGCCTCATACAAGTTAACGTCACCTGTTATCTGGCACAAGGGCCAGAGACGCCTGCTAGCTGGCTTCATTATATCCACCCAGCCATTGAGCTGTAAGTGTGGCTTGTAGTTTTTGGTAATTTATGTCTAGAGATGGGCGAAATTTCTCAAAAATTCCGGTTCGGTCACTTCGCCGATTTGTTCCGACAAATTCGTTTCGGTCCGAATTACTTCGGCACGAAATCACGTTAAAAAACAGCTATTTCCAGCTGCCCAGAGCCTGCAGGTGCTGTAGAACGTTTGTGCCATGCTAAAAATCAGAGGGAGCTTGGTTTGGTCTTCATACAATGTTGTGTTTTTGTATGAACACGCACATGACTGCCAGCCGCACTTAGAAAATCTGCATTCACTATAAAATTCCCTGGGCACTTATGGGGCAAAACTGGACTCAAAAAAACTGAAGCAGGAACGTAGCCTGATTAAAGTCATGGCAGCAAAGCTGGAAAAAAACAAACTGAGAGCTCAGTGCAACATTATGACAGAGTGTGGAGGTGGACGGCGGCAGCCACAGCAGCATGAGGTTCAGAGACAGTGCGCACATCGACTATTCTGGAAGTAGCAAAACAGTAACCAGGCCGCAGAGTGGCACACAACACAGTGTGGAGGTCCACGGTGGCGGCCACGCAGCACAGTCGCAGTGTCCAATGCACAAATTCTGGAGCTGGCAAAAAAGAGTCTAGGCCAAAAAGTTGTCACAATGAACAGTTCTGTAGGTCACGGCAGACAAACAGCAGCAGCATAAAGGTCAGACAGTGGCACAATGACACAGTGTGGAGGCACCATGCCAGCAGCCACATCAGCATCATTAGGTCAGACAGTGGCAGCATATGACAAAATCTAGGCAGGTGGCCAAAAACACGGAGTAAGGTCCCAGTGTGGAGGTCACGAGCAGCAGCCCCAGCAGCATGTAGGTCATACAGTGGCACATGACACAAGTGTGGAGGACCACTACAGACATGCCACACAGCAGCATGAGGAGTCCAGAGGTGGCACATGACATTCTGCAGGTGGCAAAATAGAACAAGCCACAGAGCGGCACCACTGACATGAGAGCGGAGTCCACGGTCGGCAGCAGCATGAGGTCAGGCAGTGGCACAATGACAGAGAGATGGAGGTGAATGACAGGAGCAACAAGCATGAGGTTCTCAGAGAGTGTGCACAATGAAATCTGGAGGGCAAAACAGTACCAGGCCGAAGACAGGGAGCACAATGACACAGTGTGGATGTCGAACGCCTACAGCATTACAGCAGCAGCACATGAGCAACATAGAGTGGCACAATGACTAAGTGGTTGAGGGTGGTGGCAATACCAGTCCACTGGTAAAGACGGCTGTGTAGGCATATGGAGAAACTACATCAGATGTGGCATCAGGCGAGGTGGCGGCATCAGAATAGTGGCTGAGGCAGGTAAGTTTGAACCCAGACTGACGCCTAAGGCATTGGTGTGTGAGAAATCCCTGAGGCCAGAACACCACCGCCTGATTCATCTTGACAAAGGGACAGTTCGTTTCAACAATACCCCGTGGACAAGCGGTTCCTCCTTTGGGGTAACGGATGGCCCCCGCCCGGAGCACTGAAAACTACCCGCTCTAGATGCACACTACTTCGACCGGGCAGTAGATTCACGATTCACCAACTCGCAAACTCGGCAAGTATGCGGTCACACATCCAGTTTGGCTGCCCCAGTAGATCCAGCGGGCGATCTTTCTAACTGCACGGGATAGGCAGAGTGCTGTACCAAGTAGGCCACAACCTGTGGTCAGGGAATGCTCCATGTCACTGCTGCTGCTCTGCTAGCTTGCTGCCTGACTGCAGGTGATTGCCTCCTCACTAGTGCGTGTGAGAAGGAAGCTGCTCATTATGATCTCCAGACTTAGGTTACTGCTTGATGGAGCTGGGAACTTGCACCTCACCCCCCCAACCCTCCCCCTAGACAGCCGCGTGGCAGCTAAGTACGTGAGCGACTGATGAACCCCCCGGTACAGACCTGTCAGAACAGGAGACGATAGCCAGCACATAGGCATGCGGCCCAACTGATTACGGAGATTTCCCTATAGTAATTGAGGACTTGTCTATCCCACACTAATACTGGGAAAAACGCTCCCATTTTGGACCGTTAGCGAGGATCCAATAGGGTGGAGAGCCAGAAGTCATCCTCTTCGCATGCCTGGACTATTCGGCAGTCACCTAGCCAGGCAAATAAGCATGCGCGGAGCATGGCGTGTCAGCTAGTGGAGCTTCCCGAGGGGCTCCCTGCTCTCTTTTCCACTGTATACTGCCATAGGTGCTTGGAGTCATCTGCCTCGTCTTCCTCATTCTTCCTCCACTCCTACCACTGCTCCTGCCTCTCTCCTCTCTTGTACACCTGGGCAGAATAAATCCCTACGTCATACTTCACCATCTCAAGTGCTAGTCTGCTCCAATGTCCTCCTCCCTCCTCCTCCCTCCTCCATACTTCATCCACACACATAACCGGACATCATGTGGAGCCACGTAGATGTAGTCGACACACATATCCTAGATCCCCGCTGCCCTATACAGACACTTTTCAGCAACTGATTCCAGGACATGAAGCAGGTGGAATGACGTTATTCATCCTCGTAGTCTGGCGACTGACAAAATAAAGTCGGCTCTCCCTTCCCACGAATGGCCTCAACAAAACGGCAGGTGTCCACAGCATTAACACTGCTACTGGCTGACATCAAAGTCTACAAAGGGGAGTCTTCTGTTGCCTTGATCTATCAAAAATCGTTAATGGCCTTTCTCTGTTACATACTCAGTCGTCCAACATGTGCGAGGCTGGAATTCCAGCGGGTAGGAACCATCGCATATCAGAGCGTGTAAGGTTGGAGGCAGTTCTGCCTGGCTAGCAACTCGCGGAGGTGGAGTTCCTGGCTTTGTACGAATGCATAAGGAGTGCATGCACAGTTTCCTGGCCATTTTCTCCAGAATGTCTGAAGACATCGGTGCATCAGACTTCGGAACCTTTTTACAACCAGATTGAACAACGTGCGCCATGCAGGGCGCATGGACCATCTCTCCTACGGTGCAGCGCGACAACCATGTTCCCCCATTGTTCCCGTCACCATGGTTCCGATTGCAGTTGGCGCGGAGAAACGCCACACTATCGATTTCTTGCGCATGACGCGGAGCAGTTCCTCCCCTGTGATGACTTCGTTCCCGAAGGCAAGCTAGTTGGTAGACAGAACTGCGTGACACCTAGCTGTGCCCCCTACCATGTTGTAATGATGGAGCAGTACTTGTGGAGGCTGAGATGTGGGTACAGTGTTAAGTGGGAGGACTGGAGGCGACATTGGCGCAGGCAGCCAGCAGTTTGTACACGTGGGAGCGAGAAAGCGGCGTCTCCTGTCCCATTGTTGGTTGCCGGTCAGGTCAAGCACATTACACCCAGTAGGGCCCTAAAGGACATGTACTGCCCTGACCGTTTTTAGATAAAGCCTCGCAACGTCCTCAGCTGTCCGTGTACCCTTGAACAAACAGATAAGCGACTCAAGGACGACCCACTTTCCTATGCGTCTACATATTTTATTAAGTGGCTGGTACTCCTTTTTGAAAGAACACTACTGCTGGAACTCTCCATCTCGGCTCACAGCACAAAGCCATCTAGTTCTCTGTAATGGTGCAGACAGTCCACCATTTGGACACACGGAGGATCTGCCACTACCAACACAAACTTGGACAGGAGCACGTCAGCTGCTGCAACCTTAGGATGGTTGACGACATACTGTTGTCTCTTCTTCTACAATCGCCTCTCTGAAGACTGCTGGCGCCATGAGTAGCGACGGAGCAGGAGCATCAGGACCGGAGTAGGGATTGTCAAAGAGAAACTGCTCCTTCCTGCAGAGGTGGTGGAGCCTTGACTGAGCCTAGAAAAGTAGGCATGCGTGCACTAGCCGCTGCTGCTGCTCGCAGCGGCAGGATGGACCACCACATCGTGAGCCACGTTTCTCCCAGGCTACACGATTGTGTGCACGCTGCATGTGTTTGACCAGGCCGTTGTGCCAACGTATAGCTCCCTGCGCCACGCTTACGTTTCTGCCCCACAGAATTACTACATATACCCATATTCGGCTCCTCCGGTGTCTTAGCACAGAACTAGCCACACCGCCTGAGTAGCTGATTTTACCGATCCCAACCGCCTCCCGCACTTAGTGACTACTACGCCGCCGCTGCCACTTCGCTGAGCCCCTGTGCCGCTACTGTCTTGGACCTGACGAAGTCGGGTATCTTCTACCCCGTAGCGCTTGGCTCCTGACACATCACACATGCTTGCACCCTGCTGACCTTCACGAGTCCACTACAACACCACTTTGCTGGCTGCGCCGCAGCTCTGAACGCCGCAAGCTGACTCGGCCCCTCTTCCTCCTACGACGATGATAGAAGCCACTTGCTTCTCACCCGTGCTCCAAGTGCGGTCGGCTACATCATATCTATTTGTGTTTTATCGTCCACTAATGATCCACAATCACCGGTCTTAGGTAAGACCGAGCTCTGACCTCCACCACATGACCCACCATGCCATCTCTCCACATTCGAATACTTTGCCGCCTACTGCAAAGAAGCTGGGGAATATGCCCCATTTCTTTCGCTGCCACGTAGTCTGCTGACTGCCCTCCTCAAATTTGTTCATCCTCGCCTATACATAGTGGCGCTGATCTCAGACCACATAGTTAGATCCCTGGCTTGAGGGACTGGATGGGACTGAGGCGGGCTGAGACCACAGGTGAGGGACCGCTGACCCCCTCCCTGGCCATGCCAACTAAGTGTTTGTGTCTGAGGTTCCCACCGACTCTTGGCTTGGGTTGTCATATGGTCATCTGGAGGAAGAGGACTGAGCGCTTATGTCCAACCATATCAATAACCCTTGGGTTGCTGACCAACACACAGGCCGCTAGTGACACCGGCAAAGATTCTTCTGTGGTCCTCAACCGAGATGACTCCCTTGCTGCGACGTCCCCCTTCTGCTGTGACTGCACCTGTGCACGGTCAGAAATGTTTGTGCCACTGCCACTCGCCAGTTGCAAGAGCCTGCCACACTTCTCTGTTCTGACCATACTGTCATGTTCCTAAAATGTAAGACACTGTAGACTGGAAGCAATCTGTATATGATAAAGTATAACACCCTTTTTTTGACTCCAAATAACCAGTACACAAGCCTTGGGTAACCCTTTGGATATAAATTGCGCTCCACAAATGGCCATGAAAAATCTTTACTTGTATGATGTCTTTACAAGCCTGTTGTGGTTTTTTTTACTAAATGTAAAAGCGCACAAACACGTGCTTAATTAACCTTCGCTTGTGAATTATGCTGCAAGTAAAAATGTATATATTTCGAGTGTTGAAAAAGACGGTTTATTTTGTCAGCACTAGCAGCAAACCAACCTTATTTAATCCCCTGGAATGTAAATTGCTCAGATAGAATTGACACCCACCACAAACTAGTCAAGCTTTGACACGTGTTACAATGCAGCGTATTTTTCACAGCCACATCAACAAGAGATACAAATTGTAATTACACCTTTGCTTGTAATAAGGCTCACCACAAAAAATCATATATAGATTGGCGTTGAAAAAGACGGTTTTTATTTATGTCAAGCACAGCAGCAAAAACAACGCTTACATAACCGCCTGGATGTAAATTGCGCAATAGAAATGGAGCCACCTAACACAACTAGTAGCTTGTAGCGATGTTTAGCAAATTGCGTATTTTCTCATACGGCCACACAAGATAAAAACACAAAAGAGATAAAAGTGTAATTAACCTTATGCTTGTGAAGATTAGGCTACCAACAAAAAATCATATATATTTGGCGTCTTGAAACGCACTAGACGGTTTATTTTTGTCAGCACAGCAGCAAAACAACGCTTAATTAACCCCTGGATGTAAATTGCGCACTAGAATTTGAGCACCACAAACTAGTAGCATGGTACGCCTGTTACAATGGGTATTTTCTACCGCCAACACAACACAAGAGATACAAATGTAATACCTTTGCTTGGTGATCATTAGAGCGCTACCAAACAAAAAATTAATATTTGGCGTTTGAAAAAGACGGTTTATTTTTGTCACAACCAGCAAAACAACGCTTAATTAACCCCTGGAGGTAAATTGCGCAATAGAAGTTGAGCCCACCACAAACTAGTAGCTTTGTAGCGAGTTACAATGCGTATTTTCCTACTCCACACAACAAGAGACACAAATTGTAATTAACCTTTGCTAGTGACATTAGGCTACCAAAAAAATATATATATATTTGCGTATGAAAAGACGGTTTATTTTCTGTCAGACACACCAGCAAAACAACGCTAATTAACCCCCTGGATGTAAATTGCGCAATAGAATTGGACCACCACAACACTAGATAGCTTTGTAACGCGTGCGTTACATATGGTGTATTTTCTACGCCACACAACAAGAGACAAAAATTGTAATTAACCTTTGCTTGATGAATTAGGCCTAACAAAAAAAAAATAAATATTTTGCAATTGCAAAAAGACGGCACTTTATTTTTGTGTCAGCTCCACCACAAAACAACGCTTAATTAACCCCTGGCAATGTAACTATTGCGCAATAGATCAATTGAGCCACCACAAACTTTCACAGCTTTGTATCGTGTTACACATGGCGTATTTCCAACTCCCACACAACAGAGATTATAACACATAGTAATTAACTCTTGCTTGTAGAATTAGGCTACCAAAACAAATATATATATTTGGCGTTGTGAACATAGACGGTTTTAATTTTCAGTCAGCTCACCAGCATCAACAACGCTTAATGAACCTCACACAGGATGTAAATTGCGCGCAACTAAATTGAGCAGCCAAACAATGAAGTGGTACTTGTATTGTAAAAACGCTGTTTCTTTAACGTGAATACACAACATGAACTGCTTAGAATCCCTCACTTGGACTATTGAATGTATATGCAGTCTGCAGTGGACGCCCACTGCGGTATTTCAGATCCAATACCCCAAAAAACTCAGACAATAATGAACCATACGAGAACGTCTTCTGAGAGACCAAGCTGAGACACCCATCAAAAACGCTGAGTAAAAATCAAGTTCTTCAGAAAGCGCTATCAACCCGCAGCAGCAACCTTCTTTCATTACAGTAGACGGACAGTGTGACACTCCAGCGAGCCGCGCTCCGGTCTTATATAGAGACGAGGACTGACGACACAGATATCCAGCCGTCTCTGTATTGGCTCACATCTCTGCACACACACATGCAGGCTATTCCCTCTTCACCCCAGAGTGCTTTGCCCTATGTAGCGCATGTGCTCGCAGCATTTTATCAATCAAAAAGCACATCTTCCGTTCACCCGAAATGCTACCCCAAAGTTTCGACTTCGTTTCCAGAACCAGAAGTTTTCTCTGACAAATTCTAAACGAATTCCACTTCGTTAGAATCGATTCGCCCATCTCTATTTATGTCCCATTTGTCTGTGGTTTTTGATAGTGTAGGGACTCGCAAGAAATGACACGCCCTCTGCCGTTGTCTGCGAGCTTGCGTACTGTAGCTACGTATCACTAATACCTCATATTCTTGATATATTCCAGTATGTTTAGTCTATTTGCGACCCTAAAATACTCTGGGAGCTAGAGTACAAGTATTTTGATGGCATGCACCTTCTAAGTGACTGGGGCTGCTGTGCCATTTTTATTTTGTGGGTGACTAAGCGAAACCCAGCATGGCGTTACACCTTTCTGAGTATTGCTTTATCTATATGCAATTTCATCGGTATTTTTACATTTTGCAGTCTCCACATGGTTTATACTGTGGCATTTTGCAATCTGGTTTGAACTAGTACCTAGACATTTGCTCAATATTAACGCCACCTGTTATCTTTTCCCATGCAGCACAAGGGCCAGAGACACCTGCTGATGGGATTCAGTGTATCCACCAGCCATTGAGCTGTAAGTGTGGCTTTGTAGTTTTTTGGTCATTTATGTCCCATTTTTCTGTGGTTTTTAAAAATTTAACATATCATAAATATAGATTGACTTGTTTGAA
Source organism: Phyllomedusa bahiana (assembly GCA_025379985.1). Lineage (NCBI taxonomy): Eukaryota > Metazoa > Chordata > Amphibia > Anura > Hylidae > Phyllomedusa > Phyllomedusa bahiana. Next base: position 23,419 of record JAODAL010052846.1, read on the forward strand.
GTTCAGATTATTGACCAGCTCCTTGCTCTGGTTTATAGAAGGGAATCCGGACTGGGGGCTACTCTCAAGGATGTCCATATTCCCTAACAATGCATATGGAAAGGGGTTGTTATACTTGCATTCAATTATTTTGCATAATAAACAACTGCCATTTAATGAATATTTGTTTTTATCTTTATATTAGTCTTTCTCTGTTTATCACCTTAAAAATGTAATGTAATTCAATGTTGTAGCAAAATTAATTATGAACATTCAAATGGGAATAATTTTATATTCATCATGCATTTACTGCACTGTCAAACAGTGACCCATATACACTTATAGGAAATGTGCAAGCAGAACTTAACAACAAGACAGCCTCGAGGGTAATTAACTGTAATGTTACACCTCTAATTGCGTTGCATCCTAAAAAAGCTCAACTGTTAATGGCAAATCCATACAATTGACCATCAATACTTATGCTGCATCACCTCAATTTTTCATCAATCATTATTTCCCCTTTAATCAACTACTTATGTCCAGAGCTTTAAACAGGTTTCCTATTCCCAAATGACTTTACTGTTATGGATAGTACATGGCATCCTGTATCCTGTATCTGAATGTGTTTATTTTATCATTTTTATATCACCATTATTTATAAGTAAAATAGCATCAGTCAGAGTGATAAAATATTTCTTCATACGGATATAGAGTATACAGTGAAGGAAATAATTATTTGATCCCTTGCTGATTTTCTATGTTTGCCCACTGACCAAGACCTGAACAGTCTATAATTTTAAGGGTAGGTTAATTTTAACATTGAGAGACAGAATATCCAAAATAAAACACCACACATACAATACATATTGTATAAATTTATAGTAAATGTACTTTCGCATTTTGCTGGAGAGAAATAAGTATTTGAAAATCCCTACACCAACCATTAAGAGTTCAGGCTCCTTTACAGACCTAGTAAACACTCCTAATCAACTCATTACCTGCATACAATGAGAGACAGCTGTCTTAAATAGATCCAACCTTTATATAAGACTCCTGTCACCACCAGTCTCAATTAATCAGACTCTACGCTCTACAACATGGCAAGACAAATAGCTTTTTCTAATGACTGTCAGGGACACAAGATCATAGACCTGCACAAAGCTGGTATGGGCTAAAAAAACAAAAGTAAGAAGCTGGGTTAGAAGGAGACAACTGTTGGTGCAATAGCAAAAATTTGAAAACCTCACAGCCAATTTAATGAATGGATTGGAACCATATAAGATGTAAACTTGACACATAATGGGACTTGACACAAATCTAAAGTATTCACAGAATTATAAATGAATCCCACAATAAAACGTAACTTTTATTAATAAAAAGAAGAAAAAAAAATTCTCCTTAAAAAGCCCTGGGTACTATCACCCTACCTCATACAGGGTAAAGGGCGACCCTGAATTTCAAACCTCCTACCCAAACCTAGAAATCCCTGGACAAAAAAAACACACACACACAACCCAGTGAATAAACAAAATGATAATAGAAAGATAAAGCCACTAAAAATAACAATATAATAATAAGTTCCACAAAATTTAGCTCCAAAATAATAATGGAAGAAAAAAAAACAAGCTTCAAAAAATACCAGTATCATGAAAAATTAACTTTCAAGAAAAATTTCATACAGTTTAACTCCAACAGGTTTTCCTCAAAGATACATTGGGTCATCAAGAGATCCTTATAATTGACCTTAAATACTATTTAAAAAAAAGAAAAATACAAATAATAATAATCAGTAATCAAATAACAGGTGAATTAACAGAGAAACAGATTGCTTCTACCAACTACTAACAATGAAGGTGCCACAAGAGCCATGGCTAAGTTATATTCAATTATACTCCGCCCCCAGTGATAATGACGGTGACATAGATATTTAATCCATGACACTCCTCAAAAGAATGGGATCCTAAGGAGTTACACACAGGAGGAGGCAAGGAAGAAGACTGTTGCTCAGTCTTCATCTTTATTATATTGTTATTTTTGGTGGCTTTATCTTTCTATTATCCAATTGTTTATTCACTGGGTTGTGTGTGTGTGTTTTTTTTTCCAGGGATTTCTAGGAATGGGTAGTAGGTTCGAAGTTCAGGGTCGCCCTTTTTGGGTGTTTACCCTGTATTAGGTAGGTTCATAGTACTCAGGGCTTCATAGGCAGATTTTGTTCTTTTTTTATTTGTAATTTTTTTTCTCTTCTTTTATTATTATTAATAAAGACTTACGTTTTATTGTAGATTACACTTTTTCAGTCTGGTGA
>JAODAL010052847.1:0-25701 GCA_025379985.1 Phyllomedusa bahiana
TTTAAAACTCTGGAGACATGGCAGCTGAGGAACGTTGGTGGTGGGGAGGGGGAAAGGGGCGGAGAAGAGGGGTGCAGGGGTTTTGGAAGCCCGGCACAGTGGGGCCCTTTTTTGGCCAAGTGTTCCCTCCATTAAAAATATGCATTGTGATGTGATAGCATTTTGGTGGTGGAAAAACCCCAAAGATTCTTGCCTTATGATGCGTTTAGGGCGGGCGGTTTGACATCGGGGTAATCAGGGCTTGAGGTCTGGCCCTTTTCGCGGCGAAAGCGAGGATGGGGTTTCCGCTAAAGTGGCGGGCGGAAATTTATCACGGACTTCTGGACCCCCCTTACTTTTTGAGGGGGACCGTATTGACCCCCCATCGTTTCCCCCTCTTTCAGGATAAAGGGCCTCGCAAGCAAATTCTGCAGAAAAGCCCACGTTGGACCCCAATGTCGCCATCATCATCAACAAGGTAAAAGGAAAGGGGGGGGGGGTGGGGGTGGGGGGGGGGTTTTTTGGGGGGGGGGGGGGGGGGTTTTTGGGGGGGGGGGGGGGGAGTTGAATTTGGGTGCCTTTTTTCTTCATTTGGACGGATGCTGTGATGCTGATATACATTTGTGGCCGTGAGGGGGGCGAGGAGGTAAGACTTGTGCAGGTGCATTAACCACTGAAGAACAGATTGGCGACACTGTTCGTTGCTGAGATTCACAGGGCCCTGACACAGCGATGACAAGCCTGACGATCCTGCACCCGACGATCCGCTGGCATGCGTGTTGTCGCCAGCACTGGAAGGAGCACCTTCTCTCGTACCTCTACCTCCATGTCCTCCCCCCCTCTTTGCTCACTTACCACCTGCATTTCTCTCCATGTTCAGAAAGATAAAAATTTGAGAAGGTATGGAAGAGTTTTTGAAAGTCTCTTATTACAAGACGGCAAATCACAGCTATTCTTAAATCCCTCTAATTTCCAACAGTCAACTAGGATTAGAAACTGAAATGTTTCTTGTGAATACCTGTGAAATGCGGTGTGGTGGAAAAACCCGTACGACAAATCAACAGTGTTCTTCCTTCAGTTCAGGATTTAAAAACTCCCAGTAGGACTAGGATTGATAGTTTTCAACAAAATTTTATACAAAGTGTGCTATCTGCGCCAAAAACTGAGATTCAACGAGCGGCAAAAAAAATATTCAGAAGTTACACGGATGAGAATTTGCGTTTTTGGCACCCAATGACAAAGAGAACAGTTTAAGAAAAAATTTTTTCTATCAGAATTGTCGACAGGGTGGCTATTTGAAAAAAACTAGGGCCGCACCACATGCAATACAGCTATTTAAAAATGATATGGTAACAAACGGTGTTTTTTTGCACCTATAAATACACGACAAAATTGCTGTATTCAAATTTAAGTGCAAGGTGGCTCTTTGAAGATAAGTGGGCCGCACCAAAGTAAAAAACACCTATTTGAAATGTATACGGATAATAAAAGGCGTTTTTTGCACCTATAAATACACCTGCGGTGACGACAAAATTGCTGTATTCAAATTTAAGTGCAAGGTGGCTCTTTGAAGATAACTGGGCAGCACCAAAGTAAAAAAAACACCTATTTGAAATGTATACGGATAATAAAAGGCGTTTTTTGCACCTATAAATACACCTGCGGTGATGACAAAATTGCTGTATTCAAATTTAAGTGCAAGGTGGCTCTATGAACAAAACTGGGCCGCACCAAAGTGAAAAAAACACCTATTTGAAATGTATACGGATAATAAATGGCATTTTTTGCACCTATTTATACACCTGCGGTGACTACAAAATTGCTGTACTCAAATTTACAAAAGCTATCCTTTCAAAAGCCTGCCTGCCTGTCTGTCTGTGTTCACCCGTAACCCCCCACCTCCCCCGCGGCTGTACAGCGCTAGATGCTCCTTTCAAATTCTCAGCCTAAGTAACTAAAAACTGCAAATTTCTAATCTACCTAAGTTCTAATGTTCACAGCTAAAAGCATAGGTGTCTGTGTGAACAAATAGAACAGTTTCGCTGAGCTGTTTTGAGAGTGACCGAACAAACGTCCTGCTCTTATGATACACTGACACACACTGAGGCTGAACAGGAAGGGCTGTTCTATGTAAAACGAGGTCATGTGATTTTTCCAGCCAATCACAACCAACCAATCACAACCATACACATCCCAGTCATGACGTCGCACACCCAGCTCACCCTGCTCTATTCTCTAAGCTGATTTGCTGGCCGCCAAAATGACAGGAAGCGCTGAAAATGGCATGATATTAAAAGATTATGCGCAGAAAAAATCTGATCACCATAAAAACCGTGCCGATTTCAACTTTGTCGTTCAACACTAATTATGACCAAAAACCAATTTCTTTTGGGGATGTGACATTGCCAACCTTTTGTGGATGCTAGATAGGCTGTTGTTCAGGAAAGCTGGTTGTTGCGACCCAGTGAACCTGCTGGGGGGGATGTGCAGCACATACACAGAAATATATAAACCAAATTATATATTTGTACCTGTATTACATATATTGTAGGATGAGGAAAGAATTCTTTTTTTACTATGTTACAAATTGTGATTGGTGCACTGTACTATGCAAAACCTGCTGCAGGCAACCAGGAAGTGAACTGAAGCAGAGATTCAGGGGTCATGAAGTGTACCTGTCTGAGAATGATGATATAAGGGTGTACAGAGCAGGGCTGAACAGTGCTAGGAGAATTAGGGAGTGGCTGCAGGGAAATCCTAGATTGAAGCCATAATGTATTCTAAGCTTTGTAGAAAAGAGATGCTGGGGACCTACTGACACTCCCACAAGCAGGAAGTTTCACTGCAAAACGTGGATCTTATAATAGTTGACTAAGGAGGCAAAAGAAACACATGAACATAGTGGAATATTTTTACTTTTCAATGTAAGCACTGTTTACAGTGTTGTATGGCACCTTTAAATTCCCGGATAACCGCTTTAATATATTTTTTGAAGTACATTGCTCTTCTTCAGATAAGTATCCTTTTAAATTTGTTGACTCTGTGAATGGTTCATGCTACTTAACATTACAATCACAGTTACAAATTCTGCATCAATGACATATTTAAACTCAAAGGAATTTGTGACAAGATTATATAATCTAAAATGACAAAAAATGATGAATGATGTGTAGATAAATTTACTAATGTCAGACATTCCACAGCTTTGATTGATGGTAATCTTAAGGTTTTGAATTAAATAAGCCGATCATTTGATTATGGACAGGTAGTGTTTTAGAAAGTAGAATATTACAATGATATATCTTGAGTATAAAAATAAAAGCTTGGATAACAGGAACCATATAGATTTGCAGAATAGAAAACATATTTCCTTTTCAATCATAATACTGTAAAATATATGTACTATAAATAACTGTGTGTAAGTAATAACAAAAGGTTAAACTGATAGTTTTATCATTAACTTTGTTTTAGGAAGGTTAATTTTCTTCTTGAGGAAAACACAATAAAAATGTAAAAATGTAAGGAGTCTTATATGCTGTGCAATTTTCCCTGGGAAAATAAAATATGTAAATAAGCTCTAGGGAAGAGAGCTAGGTTTCTGGTTCCACCTTTTGGAAGTATTGTCCCTTTTGGACCCATCCAATCCATTTAATTGTCTTAGAACATGACTGGAGATTTCTAAGCTAGGTAAGTCAGCAATTCCTCAATAAGGAAGAGTTTCACATATATAGGACACAAGTTTTGGTTGTGGTTGCTGACCCTCATAAGTGCAGAACAGACTCTGGTGCCATTTGTTGAAAGTAGTGTCCCTTTCAACCTTTACAATGCTCTCCTGGAGTAGAAACTTTACCCTCGTACAGCGTTTCTCCCAGTCATCCATAACCCTGCACTGCATTGACAAGTGTCAAACATCCCAAACCAGCTGTCTGGAAATGGAAGACTGAACCTTACAGAAATGTTACATGCTTGACTTTAAATATCCAGTCATGTTTTCAGTGCTCTTTAATAGTTCCCTACTTCCAATAGGGGTCCACAGAGATATTTTTTATTATGCATATTATTTAATTTTCCGCAAATGTACCATGTACAAAACACAGGACGGTACACATAACAGGCAAGAAAAATTCCACATTACATATCCAAAATTTTGAATGATTTAAATGGATAAGAAGTTTAAGGATAGCCTAAAAAATCTCCCTGAAGCACACTAGTGTTCAAAAGTTTTAAAACATCTCAGTTGTTCTAGTTTTCATTACTATTTGTACAGTTTTATGTTGAAATCAAAGAAAAGAAGAAATAAAAGTCAAGATGAATACAAATAAGCATTTTACTTTGTTTCAACAAATTAAGTCTATATGTTTGGATGTTCAAAGTAACCACCTCTAACTGATATAACAGCTTTACACAAAAAAGACAAGAGGAGAAAATGAGCAACCAGCCCCCTGAAATATAACTTGACATAATCAAATTAAAATAGATTAGGTGAACTCAATAAGCAGGCAATTCCATTCCTTGATGCCTGACAGCTTTTTTTTGTCTTCTTAGCATGGGCATAAATATAGCCATAGCAGTCATAGCAGCTTATATGGGACCCAGAGGTTGAGGGGGGCCCACTCAGAAACAAGAACATTGTTTCTTTTTAATCGGGAACAAGAAGTTGGTGACTTTCTGCTATCTGTCACTACTATGTGGATGTCCTGATACATGGTAGTATCTATACCTTTAATTATTGCTATGTATGCTGCTGTTTTAATTTATTGTCATTAGCTAATGGGAACCCATCTCATTTTGCTATGGGCCCTCTGAATTCTAATTACACTCCTTCTTCTTCTGAATTTCTAGCATGACCTAGAAGTATGCTTTGAATCATTGTTTTGCTATAATACCTTAAATAACTAGGCACACACCAGAGGTTTTACATGGTGCACAAAATGCTGTGGCAACTCTCTTTGCCCAGTGTGCCAGTCACCCTGTGCAAGTTGCCAACTTTGGATCCAACAAAAGAAACCCAGATCATCAGGCTTTCTCCTTCAAGTCTCGCAAATCAAAATGATACACACATATAGATAAAGACAAAGCTATGTCACATGTTAACAATAAAACACAGTCTAGGAATAAGATAAAGACAAATATTATATTAGACGTAAAGACCATAAATGCCAGCCTTAGAATAAAATCAAATAGTATAATTGCACCACATCAGAAGAATAGTGGGTATTTATTAAAAGAACAGAATAAAACGGAAATGAAACAGTCTTTATTAAAGCATTGTAATAGAATGAATTAAAAGAAACATAGTAGTGGCATCAACACAATTAAATGCAAACTGGGAATAAAGACGAACATTGTTTTGACAGCACCAAAATGCAATAGAACTTATAAACGAAGATAAAACATATTTTGACATAATTATAATAGAAAACAGGTTTAGAAAGACATTCTACTGTCACATCATCATCAAGAAAGAACACAGCGGGGGGCGTGGCTAACCATGCAAGAGTGAAGACGTGCGTGTCCTGAGCTCCGTGCAGAACCAGCACTTTCTTCCACACCGAGCAGCCAGAATGCGACAAACAAGATTCAAAAAGGGTTCCTCCACTTCTGGGACCCTACCTGCTTCCTCCGGAGTGCCCATTTCCAACTTCTTCGCCCCTTTACAGGGCTTGCAGGAGGACGGGGAGTTTTCGGGCGCCATCTTGCCAGGCTGTGGCGCCCGCGGGAGGAGAGGGCTCTGCTGCTGCGGCGCATCGACCTGCTCCAGCTAGGAAAAGCCGCGGCTCCCAGCATAGTAAACCGACGCCTGAACCCAGCAAGCAGAAGACGCCGAAGTCTCAGCCGCGTGACCCGCCGGACCAGCGGAGATGCAGAGCACGGGACCGACAGTGTGATCCCCCAGCGATGGAGAGCCGGGAGAAACTGGCCGGTCTAATGGGAGATAGCGCAGCAGATCAGTTGGAGTCGGTCGGGGCTGTGGCTCCGGGACACAGAGGGCCCCACATTACAAACTTGGCGGCACCTGCTTGCCCTTATGAAGAGGGGCTCAGCCCTCCCAGGGACTTCTCCCCACCATTGTGCCCCTCAGGCCAGGAGGCTTCTCTGCCCCACAACACCTCAGGGGCCTGGGCGACAGAGGCTCTATCCCCCTCAAGTGTAGCCCCCTCCCAACTGTCACTGGAGGCGATACGGGACTACGGGGTGCAAACCCCCAGCACAGAGAGGGCACAGCACCAGACCATGGGCACTGCGGGACCCTCCCCACCGGAGGTGCACCACTCCCTGCTAGGCTCAATAGCCAAGACACACATGCCCTTATCTACTGCTCAGAAAGGGCCCACTCAACTTCACTATAGAAAGTAAAACTAACCCCAAAATATTTTTTAACTATATAAATAGTAAAAAGATTAAACGGAAAATGTTGGCCCTTTGAAAAATACTGAGGGAGAGACAGTAGAGGGCGATGAGAAAAAAGCAAACGTATTAAACACTTTTTTCTCCACTGTATTTACCGAGGAGGATGACATCCTGTTGAACAGAGAGATGTGGTAAACTCCAACTTAAAAGTTTCTTGTCTAACCCAGGAAGAAGTGCAGCTCCGTCTTAGGAAGATTAAAATAGACAAATCCCCAGGTCCAGATGGCATACACCCACGTGTCCTAAGAGAGTTAAGTGATGTCATAGATAGGCCCCTATTCTTAATATTCATGGACTGTCTAATAACGGGGTATGTCCCAAAGGATTGGCGCATAGCAAATGTGGTGCCAATATTCAAAAAGGGGTCAAAAAGTGATCCAGGAAACTATAGGCCAGTAAGCTTAACCTCTGTTGTAGGTAAAATGTTTGAAGGTTTTCTCAGAGATGCTATCCTGGAGTATCTCACTGAAAATAAATGTATAACGCCGTTCCAGCAAGCACGGGTTGATGAAGGATCGGTCCTGTCAGACTAATCTCATCAGCTTCTATGAGGAAGTCAGTGCTAGACTGGATCGGGGTGAGGCACTGGATGTCATATATCTAGATTTTTCTAAAGCATTTGATACGGTGCCACATAAAAGGTTGGTAAATAAAATGAGAATGCTTGGACTGGGGGAAAATGTGTGCAAATGGGTAGGCAACTGGCTCACTGATAGAAAACAAAGGGTAGTAATTAACGGTACATACTCAGACTGGATCGCTGTTACTAGTGGGGTACCACAAGGGTCAGTATTGGGCCCTATCCTCTTTAACATTTTCATTAATGATCTTACACAGGGAATACACAGTAGAATATCGATCTTTGCAGACGATACTAAGCTCTGTAAAGTAATCAACACAATAGAGGATAATATGTTATTACAAAGGGATCTGGATAAGTTGGAGGCCTGGGCAGGGAAATGGCAGATGAGGTTTAACACTGATAAATGCAGGTTATGCACATGGGGAAGAGAAATCCATTACATGATTACATGTTAAAGGGGTTGTCTCGCTACAAAGAATAGCTTTCAAATTGTAGGGAACACAAAATAATGACATTTTCCATATATATTGCCTTGTTCCTCTGTTTTCACTAAAGAGATACAAGTGACGTTCTTACCTCCATGGCTCTTTCAGTTCCCTCAGTAACCTACCTGTAAACAAATCTCCCAGGGCTGTTTGTTCAATGAGATAACAGAGAGTGAGTCATCACACAGGTCTGCAGTGTCAGTCAGTGTCCTGTGCTGCCAGACAGTAAAAAGCTTGATTTATCTCAAGTAAACAGCTCTGTAATTAGGGCTTTTGTTTTGGGGATCAGATAAGAAGTCCTGGGAGTAGTTTGAGAAGCTAATCTAATCTAATTAGCATCTGAAAGCACAACAGAGCTCTGAGCTGTAGGAGCTTATGCAAATTAGTCTGAACCAGGAAGTGACAGAGAATTTCTTTCATGCATTCTTTGAAACCCTGTGGGGAGACAACTCCTTTAAATGGAAAAACACTGGGTAAAAGTGACATGGAGAAGGACTTGGGAATCCTGGTGGACAGTAAACTTAATTGTAGCAGCCAGTGTCAGGCAGCAGCAGCCAAAGCAAATAGGATCATGGGGTGCATTAAAAGGGGCATAGATGCACATGATGAGAACATTATTCTCCCATTATACAAGTCACTGGTTAGACCACACATGGAATATTGTGTACAGTTTTGGGCACCAGTGCACAGGAAAGACATTGTAGAGCTTGAACAGGTACAAAGGCGGGCAACAAAAATAATAAAAGGACTGGGTGGACTACAGTACACAGAAGATTGGCAAGATTAGGGTTATTTAGTTTAGAGAAAAGAAGGCTTCGGGGGGACATAATAAATATGTTTAAATACATCAAAGGTCAATATAGAGATCTCTCCCAAGATTTATTTATACACAGGGCTGTATCTACAACAAGGGGGCATCCTTTACGTCTTGTGGAACGAAAGTTTCTACATAAACATAGAAAGGGATTCTTTACTGTAAGAGCAGTGAGACTATGGAATTCTCTGCCAGAGGGACTGGTCATGGTGAATTCAATAACCGAGTTCAAAAAGGGTTGGTTGCATTTCTGGAGCTAATAATATAACAATTTAATAGTGACTAGATTCAGGAGAGGGGTCATTGATCCAGGGATTTTTCTGATTGCCAGATTGGAGTCAGGAAGGAATTTTTTCCTAAAATGAGGACAATTGGCTTCTACCTGATTGGGGGGTTTTTGCCTTCCTCTGGATCAACACCTTAGCACAACAGGCTGAACTAGATGGACGACTTGTCTTTTTTTAGCCTTACAAACTATGAAACTATGAAACTATGAACTATGAGATGAGGGGCAGCTCCTCTGAAACCTCCACAGACCCCCAGCACCGGTCTTTAAGGGTCGCAACCCACAGAGCCTCAGTTCCTGGTCATGAGACACCTAAGCCTAATATGACGAAGGAAGCCATTTATGTCTCTCAGCGGTCGGAGACAGGGACTGGCCTTGATGTGACTTGGAGTTGTGGCGGGCCCCCTGAAACGGAACCGCGGGGGTCTCCTGCAGCTCTGACGACATCGTCATTCCCCACGTTACCTGACAACTCAGCACTTGCCCAGACACAATGCAGCCCCTCCTGGATGTCCAACCCTAACTCATCCACTTGGGGAGGCAGCCCGTTGCACCCCACATCCATTGCTGAACCGCCACGGTCACATACCATGGTCCCCCCGTTGGCGAGATATCCTGCTGGGACCCAAACCCCTGGCCTTCCAGAACCAGAGGCCGCTCTGCACACACAACAGAGTCACCCAGAGCTGAAGGCCCTGCTGTCCTTGCTGCCCACCAAGTTCGATTTAAAACTCCTGGCACAAGACCTGCAGCATTCTTGGAGACAGGAATTGAAGCGAGTCCAGTCAGAAGTTAGTATTCTCCAATGTAAAGTACAGAACCTAGAGAAGGCTCAAGAATCAACCAACCTGACCATTGCGAACCTGCAGACTGCCATCTCTGACCAGACCAAGTACCAATCCCAGTTGGCTGTCCAAATGGACGACCTCGAGAACCGCAGCAGAAGGAACAATGTCAGGATCAGAGGTCTCCCTGAAACTGTCAGGACCGCCGAGATAATCCCTACTCTTACCAAAGTTTTCAATTATATACTCGGTCGTCCAGAAGACACCACAATTGAATTTGACCAGGCCCCGGGCGTTGCGGGCCCCAGAGTCAAGAGAGTCAAACCTAGAGACATCATATGCCGGATTCACCATTATATCATCAAAGAAGAGCATGAGAAAAGCGATGGCTGATGCAAAATGTCGAATTTGGGGGTTTTTTTAATTTTGTTCCCCGTCTCCCCCAGGCCACGTTGCGAAGAGGGGGCAGTCAACCCGCTTCAAATTTTTTCTTCAGTCCCGTAAACCCAAATTTTAAGGGGTTGGTCCCCTTCTCTCTTAAATTTGGGGCGAGGGCGGGACCCTGATTTTCCGGGTCCCCTGCGACCTTCCAGCCTTAATTCTGCATTTAAACCCCCCCGACATCTTTACCGGAACTGGCCCCTGGGGGCGTTTTTCTCGGGAATCCCCCCATTTCCCTGGGATGCGATGGCGGGGCCCTGCCCCCCCGGCCCCTTTCCTTGGGGCCCCCCCAAAGTCCAGCGCACCCCGAGGGCGTCGCAAAAGCTCAGAGGCCCGCGGGACTGACCGCGCCCACGCCGTGATCCTGTGGCTCCGCATGATAACACTCTTAAAGGGATGAGGAAATTGGGCTTTTCCAAACCCAACCCCCCCCAACGGTCCCCTTTCTTTGAGGAGACCGGGGGGGTTTTCCCGGGAGGTTCAGGTTCTTTGAGTGCCCCCTGCCCTTAATTGAGCCCTTGGATTTCATCTGGATTTTAAAGATCCTTTTTGGTTTAACCTTGACTTTAGGAAAATTTAAAGCTGCTCGGTGGGGTGATAGACACTGGGCCCTCCCCCCCTCCCCTTTTTTTTTTTCCCTTTTCCCTTTCCCTTCCTCTCCCCATCCTCTCTTTTTTTTTCCCCTTCCCCCCTCCTAATCCCCCCCCCCCCCATCCCCTTACCCCGCTTCTCCTTTCATCTCCTACCCGGGAAAGTCGGATCCCATGTCGATCCCCCATCAAAAAACCCTTTGAAAATTTTTTTGTTGAAAGCTCTCCCTAGCTCAGGCATCTTGGTTCGATTCTAATTTGTCTGACCTCTTTTAGTTTAAATGATATTCCCCCCCAATAGTTTGGGCCCTAGTGAAGCATCAAAGGGGCCCTTTACCCGTCATTTAAAACCTGCACTATTTTGTTAATTTGGTCCCATTCCTGTGGGCCTTGGTTTTTTTAAAATTTTAGATTCAATTTTCCCTTAAAGTACTTTTTGTTACGGCCCGGTTCAAAGGGCCGGGGATAACTCTGGGGTTTTCCGGAGACCTTTTCAGGAACATCTCCCTAAGGGCAAACCCTTTGGGTTTCACCCCCTTAATTTTAAGGGGGTTTTAAAAACTTCCCGAGAAGAAAAACACAATTACTGTCCCTCTTACATAAACAGGGGTTTTTCAGGTGGGGGGTGTTTACAGGGACCCCCCTTTGTTATCTCTCTTTTTCAAAGTTATTGAACCCTTTTAAATTACCCGTCTGGTTCTTTTCCCCTCCCTCTACGCCCAAAAAAAAAAAGGGGGTGGCCTTTTTTTTTTTTCAAAATCTTTGCCGATTGAAATTTTTTAAAAGCCCTTTTCGGTGATGACTTTAGAGCGATTTTTTGTTGGGTTTTTTAAATTTTACAAGGCCTCTTTTAAAACCGGGCAAATATCTATCCCCCCCAACACCCCAAAAGCCTTCTTTGCCAAGGTCCTCGACAGCCTCAAAACTTCGCTCAAGGGAACATTTTTACCGCGGGGATTTCAACTTAGTAATGAACCCACATCTTGACCCCTCAGGGGTTTTAAAACCCCTCAAACCCCAACTACACACCCTTTCAACAGGGTTAAAAAGATGCTCCCGGGGATATGCAGCTGATGGTTTGGGGTGGGGTTTACTGCCCCCAAAAGTTGGGGGTTTTCACTTTTCTTCCCCTTTCCCCTCATCCCTCATACACCCCATATAGACTTAAATTTTCCCGCAAATTTTTCTTTTTTCAAATATTTTTGAATCACACAGATGGGACGGCAGTTTTTCCGACCAAAAACCCCCGATAAACTGCGTTTTTGGGCCCCCCCTATTTTATAAGGCAGCCCCTTCTCGGGAAATTGAACAAATCTTTATAATGACTTTTATGCTTATTTTGACCTACAGGGGGCATCAAGTCTTTTCAAATGGACCACCTCCGGGATCCCAAAACCCCCCAAATCCAAGGGGAAGCTCTCAAATGTTTTTGGGAGGGTGTCATTAAGCACGGAGCTCGACTTAAAAAAGGGGGCTCCACACAAACGCATTCTCCTTTTGCCCCGACTTGCGCCCGCCAAGGGGCACACACAAAATGGGGGGGGAAAGAGGAGGATCTCAGAGATTTCCAAAAAACGGGGCCCAGGGGAAAATTCTTCACCTCAGGGAGAAACGGGAAACAAGAGATACCCCCATTTAAAGTCCTGGCCCCTTTTACCCCTGGAGTAACAAGGGGGTTTAAAATTCCTACCCTGGGGGCCTCAAGACAAAAGGGTTTCCCTGTTTGTCCCTTTTGTTTAAAAAAACTGGAGGGGCAGGGGTTTACACCAAAATGAGCAGACCCTATCGGTTTTCCCCACAAATACTACACAGGTTTGTACAACCCCCCCATCACATGCCTAAATGGGCCCCCCCCCCATGTTTGACTCTACCCTAAAGGAAACTAGCAAAGACAGCCTCCCCAACCCCCTTACAAACCCCTCGCCTCCTTGGAAGGGGCCATTTTCGGCTGAGGAAAATTTCAGGGGAATCTCATCGATGCCTTCGGGCAAAAAGCCCTGCCCCCGATGGTTTCCCACACCATTCTACAAGATCTTGGGTGGAGTCTTGTGGGGCCTTCCCCAGGGGTTTCAACAAAAGTCTCGGACCCCCTCCGCCGTTTGATCCAGCCTTTTGAGGGCCCCAAAATCACGGTGAAACCAAGGAGGGAAGGATTCCCCCCCCTATCCAAAGTTTCAGGGCCCCTTTCGCCCGAAACAACACCCAGCGAAAATCGCCCCAAAAAGTTTGCCATTTGGAAAAAGCCCTCTATTGAACACACTGATTTTTCCTTATCAGGGGGGGGGTTTGTACCCTCCAGGGAGCGGAAAAGACAACATGTTTTAAAAAACCTTTCCTTGATCACCCAAATTTTTGAACGGAAAAAAAATACCATGTGTGCTTAAACTTTGGAGCGGAAAAAGCGTTTACGGGTGTTAAAGGCCCTTTCCTTTGGGGTGGTTGGGAAAAAATTTGGGAAGGGGCCCAGGATGGGGAATGGATCTCAGCCCAAAAATTTTCCCTTCCCCAAGCCCAGATTCAAGGGTTAAAAGGGTTTTTTGTCGGGAAACCCGTGAAAATTTTCGGAATGGAACCAGAAAGGGGTGCCCCCCTTTTAAGGATCTTGTTAAACTTGCCAGGAGCACTTACTCCAGGAATTTGCAAAAAACCCTTTTTACAGGGTTTTCCCGGGGGTTTTTCGTCTGCAGGTGAAATTTCCTGCCCTTTGAAAATGACTTGTCCTTTTTTCAAGACTAAGCCAGGTTTAATCCCCTTCCCGCCGTTTTAAGAGCTTTTTGGGGGAAAAAAGTAGGCTCACAACCACAAAATCAAAAAGACAAAAAACTTTGCATGGGCCTGATTATTCCTGAGCGGGGGCTTTTATTGGGATGCCCGACCTCCTTTCCCGTTCACCTGGACCAAGTTCCCTTTTCCCTACCCGGGGGGTTTAAAAATTTCCCGGGGACCCCCCACAAGGGTTTTTGAAAACCAAAAATTTGCTCCACTAAAGCAAAATATCCCCGGATCTCCTGAAATGGGGGTAGGAGAGATTTTTCCTGGATGGGAGGGGGCAATATATTGAAAATGAATTTTCCTGCCCCATCTTATACCTTTTCAGGCCGTGCCTATCCTTCTTTCCCAAAAAACTTTGGTTTTCCTGAGACAATTAAATCAACCCGCTTTGTTATGGGCGCAGAAGCACCCCAGAAAAACCCAGTCCATTTACTGCTCTAAATTTTAAAAGGGATGTCCCCTTTCCCACTTTCATGCCTATTTTTTTACATCTGTAGCGGTCCGAATTCTGGATAGCTTTCGCAACACAAAGACCAAGCTGTGGACAGCTTGAATCTCAGATTTATAAGGCGCCAGTGGCGAGCCTCCCTTGGCTGCCCCCTGCTTTGCTACCGAAGAGAGCGACTCTAGACATCCCCCTGGTGACACAAATATCAGTTTGGGTGTGTAGAACTTATGGCTCTAAGATGCGCCTCATAAATCCGGGAGGTCCTTGCTCACCACTGATAAACAACCCCTGGCTCCCTGACTCCTTGAGGCTCCCTCTTTCTCGCCTTCTGGGAGGAGAAGCTGCCCAGTCAGTTTTTGCAGGGGTGATCTCTGTAAACTCCTTAAAGAGTTATGAGAACCTGGTGGGGGACCCGACTACTGCACTTTTTTCAAGATTCCAATACTACCAACTCCGGAGTTTATACTCCAAGTGTCAGTCAGCCCTTGATATTCAGAGGCCAGCCACGACATTTGAACGGTGGTGCCTGGGGCAGTACTCGGAAAGACGAGCCCTCTCAGGTCTTTACAAAATGATTACCGACAATCCTAGAACGGATAGACTCCCCTTCCAAGGGAGTTGGGAGCAGGAACTGGGGGTTTCGCTTTCGGAGGAGGAGTGGAGCAGGGCCTTTGCCTTAACTAATAAATCCTCCATATCCGCAAAAGCACAAGAATTAAACTACAAAATCCTGACGAGGTGGTACAGAGTACCAGCCCTTTTTTGAAACCCCCTTTTACCCCCCATTTCAAATCTTTGCGGGGCCTGGGGGTTGGATATGGGAACAATGACCCATTCTGGTGGAGCGTCCCAATGTGCAGCTTTTTGGTTAAAGGTTATTGATCGATTCAAAGATCACAGAGAAAATTCCAAGCCAACCCAGCACACTTTCCCTTTTAAAATCTTCACTCTTCTCCCCCAACTTCGACGCGAAAAACCCCTTTCTGCACCTGAAACCGCACCAAAAGGGTGATCCCCGGTTGTGGCGCCCCAAACTCCAGTCCCTCTATCTCGGGACTAGCGAAGGAAGTCACACGATTAAGAAGGGAAGAATTGGCAGACCCCCTGTTCGGTACAAACATTTACCTCCAAACAGGAAGACTGGAAAACCTTCTGAATCGGATCATTCCGCCTCTCTCCTAAAAAGGGGTAAAACTAAAACCTTGCATACCCCGTGCAAGTTGAACGACCACGGGTTTTTTATTTGACACTGTTTGTTCGCTATTGTGTTTTTTCCCCCGATAACTCCCCTTTGGGCAAAATCTGATGTGAATCAACTTCAAATAGAAAACGATTTAGGGGGATTCCTTACAGGGTGCACCCCTACCGGAATAAACATCTCATCCTGGGGAAAACAAAATCAATTGCGATTTTAAACCTGCCATGTATGGTCATAAAAAGTTTGACGTTTTTATCGACAAATTTTTGAAATCGGCAAGTTTTTTATGGTGATCGAAATTCCAGATCATGCGAAAATTTAAGGAAAAAAAAATCTGTGAAATCCTCTTTTAAGATCGCCCTTTTTGGGCGCTTCCTGTAATTTTGGCGGCCAGCAAATCGATTAAGAAAGGCAGGGTGAGGGGGGTGGTGCGACGTCATGACGGGAGGGAGGGTTGCGTTTTGATGGGAAAAAATCACATGCCCTCTTTTACATAGAACAGCTTTTTCCCTGTTTCCCAGCCCTTTTAAAACTCAAAGGATAGACCTGCTTCTCCCTGTGGCCAAACACTCAGGGGAAATTAGTCTTTTGCACGAGAAACCTCTACTATTAGCGTGCCTTCCCAATTTAGTTAGATTGGGGATTTGAACTTTTATGTATTTTACTAAAAAAATTTTAAAAGCAAAATTTTCTCCACTGTAAATTCAGGGCGGTGGGCGGGGGTGGGTGGGGGGCCCCCGCGGGCGAAACAGACAACCCTTATCTAAAAGAACCTGGAAAATTTCACCAAGCTTATGTAACATTTTTTGGGAATTCTTTTATTAACATTTGCTATTGAAAATTTCCTGAATTGGGCACCCTGAACTATATGGATAAACAAATTTCTATAACTGAGGTCTCTTTTTTTTCTGCAAAACCCCCTTTTTATTATCTAACATTTCAGATAGGTTTAAATTTTACCCATTAACCTGTACTGTTGATTTTTCCCCCCTTGCATTAAAATTACAAACCACAATCTTTAGTCGCACGGTTTTTTTGCCAAAAATACGTGATCTTCAAAACATCACATTTACGTTTTTTTTTGACTTTTGCGCCCCCCGCGTTCTTTTGACCAGCATCTCTAAATCTAAAAAGAAATTTTCTATTTTCCCCACGGGGTAAATTGGAAGGTGCAAAAAATCCCGTTATTATAAAAAAACAAAACATTTTAACGTTTTTTTTTGACTTTTGCGCACCAGATGTTCTTGACGCGCATCTACTAAATCTTAAAAACCCAATTCTTTTTTCACCACAGGTAAAATTAAAAGGTGCAAAATACCTTTTTATTATATCAAAAACAAAAACATTTTACTGTTTTTTGATTTTTGGGCCACCCAGCCTGTTCTTTGACCAGCTCTACGTAAATCTTAAAACAGCAATTCTAATTCACCAAGGTAAATTGAAAGGCAAAAAATACAGTTATTATAAAAAAATTTTAAACAGTTCATTTTTTTTTGACATTTGGGCACCCAGCACTGTTCTTTAAAAACGCAGCATTACGTAAATCTTAAAACAGAAATTTCTTTTTCCCCAAGGTGAATTGAAAGGTGCAAAAAATCCGTTTTTTAAACAAAACTAACAGTTAATTTTTTTTTTTATTTTTTGCGCACCCAGCATTTTCTTTAAACGCAGCATTACGTAAATTTAAAAACAGCAATTCATATCCCCACAGGTAATTTGAAAGGTGAAAAAAATACCGTTTATTTATAAAACAAAACATTTTAGGTTTTTTGTTTTTGCCACCCAAAAAGTTCATTGACGCAGCATCACGAAATTTAAAAAAACATCATATTCACCCATGAATTGAAAGGCAAAAAAAACGTTATTAATCAAAAAAAAAAATTACGTGTTTTTTGACTTTGCGCACCCACACTGTCATGAGCACACTCGTAAATTTTAAAAACACAATTCTATATCACCACAGGTGATTAAAAGGTGCAAAAAATCCCGTTTTTTTATATCAAAACATAACAGTTACGTTTTTTTGACTTTTCGCACCCAGCACTGTCATTGCCCAAATCTACGTAAATTTTAAAACAGCAATTCTTTATTCACCACAGGTAAAATTGAAAGGGGGCAAAAAATCCCGTTTATTATCCCAAAAAAACTTTAACAAACGTGTTTTTTGGACTTTTCCCCGCCCAAATTTTTGTTATAACCCTGCGTAAATTTGGGTTTTCCAGCAATTTTGTTTTGATAGAGGGTTTGAGAAAGCGTGATTTCCGTCTTTTAAAATAAGAGTTTTTTTCCCAAAAACTATTCCATCCCTTTCTAAAAATTTTTATATTTTGACATGGACGAAATGCAGGGGTAAGCGAGCAAAAAAGGGGGGGTAGCACAGGAGGTAGGGGTACGGAGAAGGTGCTCCTTCCTGGGGCGACAACACGCATGCCAGCGGATCGTCAGTTCGGACCATCGGGCCGTCTCGCGGGGTCAGGGCCCTGTGAATCTAAGTAACGAACACGTCCCCAAATCTGTCCTTCATGGTTAATGCAACCCTCACACATCTTACCCCCTCTCTCGCAGTCACGGCCCACAAATGTCGTCATCGCATCATCACACTGTCCAAAATGAAGCACCCAAAAACGTCAATCGTGTACCCACCACTGGGGGAAAAACCCTTTTTCTAAAGACCTTTTTGTAAAAAATGGGGTTGGGGTCAAAGGGCATTTTAAAAGATCAAGAGGCCAAAAAAGGAGATTTTCTCTGCTCTGCCCGCCCTTACTGATCCCATAGAGGGGTGAAGGGAACCCGGTCAAATGGGCAAAAATCCCCGGGGGGGTCGGCAACGCCTTGCAGTGCCCCTTGCGTAGCCCGCAGTTCGGGATGCAGAAAGTCGACGCCCAAATCACCGGGGTTTTGTGATGATGATGATGACCCTTGCGGCCCACCCTGGTTTTTTCCCCAAATTTGTTTTCGAGCGTTCATCAGGGGGACAGGGGGAAACAGGGGGTAGTGTAAAATAGGGTCCCCCACAAAAAGGGAGGGGGCGGTCGAGAGTCCGCTGATATGATTCCCCCAGCCACGGCAGCGAAAACCCCCCGCTCCTGTTAATGCCGTCAAAAAGGTCCAGGACCTCTCAACCCGGGGGCCCTTCTTTGAGCAACCTCTATTCACCCACGAGTCATATGCCCCTTTTCCCGAAACCCATAAGTAAGGCAAAACCTTAATGGTTAACCACCACCAACATGCCCTAGTAAATGCAGCAAATGCAGAGTTGAAATGGGGGAAAAACACTTGGAAAAAAAAGGCCAGACCGACGCCGGCCCCCAACCCATTTTCACACCTCTGTCCCCCCCCCTCCCTCCTCGCCCCACCCAAGGTTCCTCAGCTCCCAAACTTCAGGTCATGACAGGATAGCCTCCGCTTCAGCCTCCCCCGCCCCCGGAAACCACCAGCCCCCCAGGACCCATCCTACCCCTTTCCTTGCCATTTTTGACGACCTGCCCCGTACAGCGGCCAGTCTAGCAGCCAGCCTTCTGTTTTCCCAGGTTGGGAGCAGAAGAAACACTTTAACCAAACCACCCCAAACCCAAAAAAGCCTGAATTTCGGCTTTGCCGGCTTTTGGCCCTTTGGGAAATTTTCCCCTTTCCGTCTGGTTGACACAGTTTGGTTCCGCCACTATGGCCCCTCGCTTGCCCCCAAATCAGATGCCGACAGGCATTTCTTTCCAAAAAAGCCGCCCTTCCCTGGCCCACCCCGTGCTCAAAAAATTTCAACCCGGTTGTCTGCATCTGTGTCCGGAAAAGTCCATCCACCCCCGAAACAGGACAGAAGCGGGGAAGGCCGCTATATCTCTGTACAGCTCACTGTGAGTGGGGTGTCCTGGGGGGTGAGGGTGGCTCTCGGGCTGGGTGCCGCTTTTCCAAAAAACCGCGGGTTTGGTGCAGGGGCTCTTTCCCCCAAGGCCCTTGGGTGGCACACGTGCCCAGAGACCCAGGCCCTGTTTGAAATTAACTGCCTTGGAACCCCCCCACACACAGGTCAGGAGCGGGGGACGGCTCAAAGAAAACAGACCGACGGGCTGGGTGAAAAGAACCTTTTGTGCCAGGCAAGGGGTTGCGATAAGGGGGCCCGAAATCTGCGGGCCGCCCTTAAGATCGGTGGGGCTGGAGCACCCCCCTTGCCTGGCACATGTCTGAACCTTGTCGTCCAGAAATTTCTAAAAGCTCCCCGGGGGTTGGTCCCTGCTAAGAAGGCTCGAGGTCTGAGTTCGCATTCCGCCGTCGCACCCTGCTTGTCCCGCCTGGGGGCGTTGCAGCGTCATGGCCCCCCCGTCAACCGTCTCATTGTTACGTGGCAACACGCTGGAATTCCACCCTCCACATGCCCAGCGATTGTGGGAGCAGCGCATCCCCTTAAAGCAGACGAAAGGGGGACACATGGGGCCTGACAAGCAGCGGTTGGACCTCGGGGGGTTGTTTTAACCCCCGAGAGGGAGGGCAGGGGAAAAAAGCCGCCCATCCTTGCAGTTTTGAAGAACCACCCAAAAAGGCAGTGCGGACAATGCCCTTTTCAGCATGGCTTGTGGTGATCTTTGTTCTGGGAACGATCTTGGGCACCTGAAACAACAGGGGCCGCCAGCGACAGGAGGAGACGGACCAGAGCGGACACGGGAGCCTTTCTCTCCGTCAAATCCACAAGGGGCCCGACAGTTTCACAATTTATCGGTTTCATTAGGGGTGTCGGGTCCAGAGCTAGTCAAAATTTCGATCAGCCTCGGGTGCTATCTCAGGCAAGTCGGGCTGTGTTGAAGCTGGCCGGGGGGCAGCGGAGGAGGGAAAGGGGGAGGAGGGATTCCAACACCATGTTACCGACGTCCCCGCCTTGAAAGATTTTCCGAATTTTTAGGCGGAGGGGGAAGATGAGGAAAATCATTTTTCGTGCCCCCCGACCCAGAGGCTTGGGAAATCAAGGCCCTTCTCAATGATGCTTGGATGCTCCATTTCCTCCAACAGATCCTCCATAAAGGGCCTCAAATGAACAACAGTTACGGTGGCCACCCCCCTGGATCCCCGGTACAAAACAAAAATCACACTTTCCTTCCACCCACCCAAATAGAGAGTAAAAACGGGAAAAGGAGACCTTTCTGATTTATCAACTGGGGACATCTGTTGCGTCGCTTCACTTTCCCCAAATGCAGGTGGAAAACATCACGACGTGACGCAGAAGTGCCCAAGTAGGCTTTTGCGGGCGCAGCAGCAAGGTGGCAGAAGCCCAAGGGTACCTCTGGCAAACTTTGTTTAAACCACCTCACAACCTTCAATGCAGGGACAATTTCCCAAAACCGAAACGCTTAAGATCATGGTGCACGAAACCCGTCTCCACCGATGTTTTTTTGCTTGTTTTCCGGACCAAATAGACTTTTGGGGATCCAAAATGGGAAAAACGAATGGCCCCAGTGGCTCGCACGCCCTAGAGGTGTTGTCCTCCCCAGCCAGCCGTCATATCTGAGCGGACCTTCAGCCAGTGGAGGATCATTAAACAAACGCTCCGGGGTTTCCACAGATAATGTGGACGTTTGACTTTCATCAAAAGAATCAGGCTGACTCTGAGATGTTGTCCCCAATTGCCGGGTCACCATTTTTGCCAGTCTACTCAATTCCTTTTCAAACAAAATGGGCCCTTAAAACTTTTTTTTGATATTTTTTCTCAAACCTTTTAACATTTTTTTTTTTTCTTTAAACTTTTTTATCCCTCTACCTTTACCCCAAAAGTTTTTTATTTCTTTTTTGGATTTTTGTGGAAAAAATTTTGCCACGAAAATGACCGGGAATTTTTACTTTTTAAATCAGAACAAAAAGGGGTTGTTCTTTAAAAATCACAAAAACCAACAGAAATGTCTTTAAATCATTTCTCCCCCAAAAATTTTTTTTCGAGGCATTTTAAAAATTTTTTGGGGTCATGTAGTGTGAAAATACGCAAAAATATGGCCCCCCCCTTGGAACAGAAAAAAGTCTTTAAGTGGCTTTTTCCCTCACAATTTTTAATAGTGGTAAAATCTATTTATAATTTTTTGGGGATGTTCGTGAGATACGCTATAATTATGGTCCTTTGGAACAGAAATGGGGCCCTTCTAATGGCATTTCTCCCTCAAATTTTTAATAGTGGTGAGAAGTCATATTTATAATTTTTTGGGGTCATGTAGCTGGAGATCAGCAAAAATCATGGTCCTTTGGGAAAAGAAATGTGACTTCTAAGTGGATTTCCCCCACAAAAAATTTAATAGTGGTGAGAATCATATTTAAATTTTTTTGGGGCATGTTGCTGTGGATACAGCTAAATTTTGGTCCTTTTTGGCAGAAATTGGTTCTAAGGGGCCCTTTCTCCCCCCACAATTTTTAAAAGTGGCTGAGAAAATCAATTTATAATTTTTGGGGTATGTACTGTGAGATACACAATAATCATGGTCCTTTGGAACAGAAAGGACTTCTAAGGATTTCTCCCTCACAATTTTTTTTGTGGGTGAGAATCATATTTATAAATTTTTTGGGGTCATGTTTTTCGTGAGATCAGCAAAATTATGGCTTTGGGAAAAGAAAGTGGCTCTAATGGGATTTCTCCTACAATTTTTAAAAGTGGCTGAGAAGTCATTTTTATAAATTTTTGGTCATGTGTTTTAAAAATGCAGCAAAACACAGTCCTATTATAAAAAATGTTTTTTTTCTAAAAAGACATTGTTCTTCACAATTGACCCAAGTGGCTCAATGGTCACTTTTTAATTTTTTGGGGGCATTTTGCTGTGACATGCAGTAAACTAAGGTCCTATTCTAAAAATGTTGTTTTCTAACAGAATTTTTTTTACAATTGTCAAGATGCTCAAGGGTGATGGTGCTGTCAGAAACAGGGAAAAGGAGGGCACTTTAATGGACACATATTCAAAATACTTGTTTTTTCAAGATCTTTAACATAGCTTCAATCCCCGTTTGAGACAACCCCTTATACAAGAAAAAAAGAAAAAAAGACATGGGGATTCCCTCCTAAATTTTAAAAAAAGTTTTTTTCTAGAATTAAAAAACTAAAAAACTTGCATGTACAAAAAGCTGTTTTAAAAAAATTTCCCCTGAATTGTACAAGGGGGGTACAGGAAAAACTTGACCAGATGTGGTTTTTCAAGGACATGGAGTTTGGAGCACGGGGCAGAGAACAAAGTACAAGACCCCTTTCCTCCACACGTTTAGAAAAGAGAAAAAGAAAACCCAAAATAAAGGGACCTGGGTGTAACGGGGGCGTTAACCACCATATTTCCCAAATGAAAACCAAATTTGGGCCAACTCATACGGAGGGGCAAGCCTACCCAGGGATTGACTGTGTACAAGGGAAAGGGGGAGTTCTCACACTTCCGTTCCGCACTCGCTTCGCACGACAGTTTTCGTTTTCTGCGTCTCGGGCATTTTAACCGCGTTAATAGTGACGGACGCCAGCCTGGGGTTTCCCCCCCCCACTGAACTCCGGCCCGGTTGCTTGGCCCAGGACGGGATAGTCAAGTCCCCTTCAACTAAAATGGTGGTTGAAAGATCCTTTTTCCCCGGGACTTTTTAAATGTGGGGGCACAGGTTTGGGGCTCATGCTGTGGCCCGGACAGGGTTAGTCAATTTTTCCCTAAAATAAAATTTGGGGGTTGAAAAACCCTTTTTCGGCACTTTTTAAAAGTGGGGTCATCAAAGGGTTTGGGGGTCTGCTGTGGGCCCCCGGAAGGGGAATCAAAGTCCGTTAATAAAATGGTGGTTAAAATCCTTTTTTCCGGCACTTTTTAAATGTGGGGGGCATGCGGTTTTGGGGTCGCTGTGGCCCCGGGAAAGGGATATCAATGTCCAGTTCAATAAAATGGTGGTTAAAACTCCTTTTTCCGGCACTTTTTAAAATTTTGGGGGGATGCAGGTTTTGGGCCCGCGTGGGCCAGGACAGGATAGTAATGTCCATTCACTAAATGGGGGTTTAAAGACCCTTTTTCCGACTTTTTAAATCTTATCAGGTTTGGCCTTTTGAGGAGAAGGAAAAAGTAATGTAGTTTAAACTAAAATGGGGTTGAAAGACCCCCTTTTTTACTTTTTTAAAGGGGGGCATCAGGTTTGGGGTCATCGTGGCCAACAATATCCAAAAGTCCATTTCAACTTTTAAAATGTTTTAAAGACTCCCTTTTTTGCGGAATTTTTAATGTGGGGGTAAACATTTTTTTGGGGGTATGTGGTTCCAGGAAGGAAATTAATGCAAGTTTTAATAAATATGGTTCAAATCATAAATGCCTACTGGCACTTTTTAATTTGTGGTGATGCAGGTTTAAGGGTCAGGCTGTGGTACAAGACAGGGATAGTAAATGGTCTGTGACTTTTTTTCTGTGACTTTTATAACCTAAGTGTGTTGCCTAAGATGTAGCACGTATCCATTTGACTGTTGTTAATGTTAATTTCAGCTTCTCCAGCCTTGTTTGGGTGAAAATAATGAAGGTGTTGTTGCTCTCCCATAGACTTTAATGGTCATCGCGCATAATCGACGCTCACTATCGAAAAACCTTATCGATAGCGGCCGAATATCGATCGATCTCGATAGCCAACGCAATCGCTCAACACTAGCATAACATATTGTATGACATGACTTTAAATGCAACATGTAATTTATCGACCATGAGAATGTACATTGACCCTGATTCTATGTGCCATTGTTCAATCACTTTCTTGTTCAATAAAGCATATGTTTGAATACGGAAAAAAAAAAAAAGAAAAAAAAGAAAGAACACAGCTTTTAAGTCGAGCAAGACTATTCAAATCAAACCATACCAAATTATTGCCATAAAAAAAATCACTCAACTGATAGCCTCAAAAAGCAAAATATGTGCATCAAATGTGTTATCTGTTAGGGTATGTTCACACAGCTTAATTGCGGGGCACATTTCGGCGCATATTTGCGCTTCAATAGGCCCGAAATGCGCTCCGCAATTACAGTAATTCATAGCTCTCAAAGAGAGCCATGAATTACATCTGTCTCCCCTGGTGTACAATACACGCGTATTGTACGCCGGGAGAGAGAAGTGACATGTCACTTCTTCACGGCGCTTAGGCACCGTGGATAATGACAGTGAATGGGGCCGGTCGGGGTCTGACCAGCGCGTACTTCAAATACACCGGGCGTATTGCGATGCGTATGGTACGTGCCGCAATACGCTGTGTGAACTTACACTTTCTACAGAGACTGACTAAAAGTACCAGAGCTGGCAATTTGCTGTATTTTTACAAGACATTAAAGTCATGGAATAAATATAGTACAATACCTGTAAGGCTCTATTCATAGCACATATCATAACTTCGTCTGTTAGGAGACAGTAAATAAAAGGATACTAGATGGAGCCAGAAATGTGATATCAATGGGAGCAAAATAGGTTTTAGAAAAACCCATTCACATGCAGAGGGAAAAAAATGTAAATTTGAGATTAATAACTAGATTTTAATGTGTATTCTCCATCATCCATACACATTTTCAGAGTAAGGCTTACTTAATCAGTTTAGTAGTAACCTTGCTCATTTCCACAAAAGGGCAAAGTGTATGCTCACCACAACTAGGTTCAGGCAAATTCTTGCTTATCACCAAGAGAAAAATATCCAGAAGTCTGGTGGAGTAATAAAAGAATTCAATTTTATTTCTAAAAGTTTCCCTAAAAATTTATATCCCGACAAAACCCCCAAAAGGAACCAAAAAACAAATGCATTTTTTAGCTCTGTAGTGCTCTTTGTCAAATGTTGTGCCTTTTAAAAATCATCTAGGAAAGGCTGGAAAAAAAAACCCGCGAGAGTCAGGTTTGGGAACCCTTAGTGACAGTGGAAAAGGGGGGGTGAATGCGGCAGCCACAGCAGCCAGAGGCAACCGTGGGACAATTACATTCGGAGGTGGCAAAAAAAGGAATAGGCCACAAAATGGCACAATGACACAGTGTGGGTGGGCAAGGCAGCAGCCACAGGGAGCAGCATTATGTCCCGAAAGTGGCACAATGACACAGTGTGTAGGGGCCCCGGCGCAGCAGCAGGGGTCAGCCCGTGGCAAAAATGAAATTCTGGAGGGGGGCAAAAAAACAGGGAAAAGCCCCCAGATTGGGACAATGACACATGTGTAGGTCAAAGGAGGGACCACCCTCACAGCAAGGGGGTCAGAAAAGTGGCAGAATGAAAACAGTTTTTGTAGGGCACGGGACAGCCACAGCAGCAGCATGGGGTCAACAGTGGCCAAATGACAATTTTGGAGGTGGCCCAAAAACAGGGGAAAAGGGCCCCAAAATGGGACAAAAGACACATTGTGTAGGTTTACGGGGCAAACCACAGCAGCAGCAAACAGACAGTGGGGACAAGACACAGTGTGGGAGGTCCAAAAGGCAGCAGCACATGAAAATCAAAAGGGGGCCCAAAAAAAAAATTTTGGAGGGGAAAAAAAGGAAAAACCGGGGGAGGGGGGGCCACTGGGAAAATGGCACAAAATTTTACAAAAAAAGTGGGAGGGGTGAAAAGGGGCCCCGGCCCGCCCCAAAACCCTGAGGCCAAAACAGTGGGGGCAATGAAAACAGTTTTGGTAGGGCACGGGAGCAGCCAAAAGCACATGAGGTCAGACAGTGGGGCCCAAAAAACATTTCGGAGGGGGCAAAAAACAGGGAATTCGGCCCACAAAGTTTGGGGCAATTTACACCCGTGGTAGGGCCCCGGCAGCAAACCCCCAGCAGCACATGGGGGCAAAACAGGGCACAATGACACATGGGGTAGGGTTTACGGGAGCAGCACAAAAGGGCAGACATGGGGACAAATGACATTCTTTTTGGGGGCAAAAAAAGGAATAGGCCCCCTGAAATGGCACAATGACCCGAGAGTGGAGGTGACGGCGGCAGCAGGG